>ML807446.1:157756-216557 GCA_009831015.1 Picea engelmannii
AGTAATTTTTAAATATGATTAGGTAAATGTAAAAAAGTAAACACATAAACGGATATCTTTATAATAGCTAGGAAGTTAATGATTGAAATCACAGCCATTTATTTTGTGTGACTACTAAGAATATTCCAGCCATATTTAATCCTATCCATAGAAAACTTATTAAGCACTAAACCCTTATTAAATCTGCCTATTGTCAATAGGTATACGCCTTTCGGCATAATAACTTAAAGAGTATACAGGTAGATACCTTTTCCACATAGACAGTGGGAGGATAGTATGAAATCGAGGAGCTAAGACAAATGTTAGTTGATTTTAATTGCAAAATCGAAGCCTGGGAAAAATAGGTAAATGAGATGGTAATACAAGTAGATGAGACCAATCTGCAACAGCAGCTGGAAAAGGAGAAGTTGTGTGAGGATCATCTTGAGGTATGTAAACATAATCACATTACTAAGTAGCTACAACAAGACACGCAATGCATGTGTCATCTAGCCCATATGTTGTTGACCTATAGACTCCCCTCTCCATTCAATGCAGTATACCTCAAAGAACAAAAGATTTTTCTTCAGCTTAAGGTTCTTGCAACAAATAACCCTATATATGTATTTAACATAGATAAATTCTTGCAGATATATTTTAACAGTGGGGAAAACGACAAAAAATTACTTTCTGAGCTATATCAACACAATGTGCTCCTTGATGGATTTCATGATTGGAACCCCAATCCACATGTAGGAGACACACAACTTCGAGCATCCACTTCCTTCCTTAGGAATCGACTGACTTGGATGGATGTAATGACTTTTTTTGAGTCAATAAAGAAAACGAAACCCTTGTTGGTAAGAGGAGACCCCACACCAAGGGAGTTGATTAAGGCTAAGGAGCAGATGCTTTGTAATCCCATGTTTGTTTCTTCTTTTAAGGAATCTCAAAGTTTAGGTATAGCTCATTGTGAAAATAGGATCAACATGAATAGGATAAAGGTAGTATATTGTTTCAAGAAGAGAAAAGAATTGTTAACCGATGAGAAGAAGCGCAGGGAACTACTCCCACGCTCATGCTTTGGTATTGTATTGAACAAAATGCAAAGATATATTGACTTCCTTAAAACCCACAACATCAATTGGATTGGGTTGAGATTTCATTTTCCCATCATGTGGTACCCTATGGAATTAGAGGTGGAATTTTGGGTCACCATGCATTCACAGTTGGGATTTTACTCTCGGGACGAAGCAGGACAATCGATCTGTGATTGGAGCCGTGTTCATTCTGAAACCTCACCCCCGGACTCCTCATCCTCTGATGACCAATCATAATGACCTTTTGTTGCATGAGGACATGCAACCCTTTTATCTAGGGAGCGATTTTGAGTTATGGGAATACCACATTTTCCTGCACATTTTTGCTCAATCTTTGCCTCATTTTTATTCCTTTCCAATATCAAGTCTAACCTTTTTGACACATTTGGTCGAGTTTGAAATTATGTAACTTTGAATTAATTCTTTACATATTGATAGACATTTTAATGTGTGAATAAGAGAATTATGTGTTTTTTGACCATTTCATTGAATGTTTGTAGAACTTCACTTTAGGATGTTGTTGCAGAAGCTTCGAGACTTGGTCAGCTGCAAAAGTTATAGATCCAGTATCTACTGTAGATATTGTGAAACAGGTACTAGTTGCAGAAGATGCAGAATGATGGTCATGGAAAACAAGAAAGTCATAAAAACTAGCTCCTAAAACATCGATGTCATTTTTTACTTAAATCGTTAACGATCCATGTTGATCGATTCTAGTTGACCACCTAAAGATGGAAAAGCACAACTGTGTGTTTTATTTTGGGGAAAAGACAAAAGTTTGTTTTGTAATTTGTAAATAATATGTAAAATGGCTCGAGCCAATGGTTTGAAGCCATCTTGTCTTTTTAATTATAAAACACCGGCACGGTGTATAAATCGGCTCCCTGGTGGAAGCAAAGGAGCCGCTTTCTATCTTCCGTTGCCTAAATTTGAAGACTGTAACAATATTGTGTTAATACCAAGAGCGGATGATGTCCTTCATAATGTTGTGTGTGTGATTTACTCCTTTCATTGCTGAAGTTTCTTTAGGGGATACTCTATTCTAGGAGGAGGGCACACTCTAGGAAACAAGTATCGTTCATGTGATTATAGTTAGTTAGATTTCTACTTTGGATTTTTGTTCTGTGTGGTAATTTGATCACAATAATTTTATGCAATAGATAAACTATAGTATTTTTTGGTTTGTTGCTATCTAATTTGGTTTGTGTTTACAGAGCCAAGAGCGATTGAGCTTGTTGTTGTTTACATTTTCTGTATATTTCAACTCTGTTGTAGGATCTATGTGGTTGACTTGTGATCTTATGGTCTATGCTAACATAGAGAAGGACGCAGACTAGCCCTAGCATCTCACAGCCTAGTTTAGTTAAGTGTTAAATACAAGAAGTCAACCTTCTTTTATTTGGTCTCTGCCAATACAGTGTTGGATACAAATTTGACTTGGTGAATTGTTGTCTAGTTTTATGTCTGTATTTTTTGCTATAGTTTAAAGTTGTCAGACTCTTTAATCTTGGTTCATGCTTAGGATAGTTTTAGAATGTGGGTTTAACAAGGATGAATAGCTACCTAATGTTTGCATTTCTTGTCCATGCTTTGCACATATTTCTTTTAATTAAGTAATTCACTGTGTCTCATAAGAATTTGTAGCTTGCACAGATAGTGCATAATAGCCTTAAAATAAGAAGACTTACCTTCGTTGACAAATAAATGATGAGACAAATTGTTTGTTTATTCTGAACAATTAATTTGTACCAACACTCATCATCATCAAACTTTCTCATTGAAAAGAAATGAAAATATTTTTATCAATTCCAACGATCCAAAATTTCAATAATACAAATAACTTACAAGGAAATAAGCCTTAATTTTTTAGTATTTCATCTTTTACATACACAATTCAAAATGTAAAATCGAAGTTATATTCACCAAGTCATCAATAACAATATGGATCTTTTATTGTATTGACAATTTTTGAAACACAAAATCATTCAAATAAAATTTTACCATTCTTTTGTTCAACACCAATAATATTCTGAGTTTGTACACATTCAAGAGATGAATCGACACATTTCAACACAAATTGTAAAAGTGATTCTAAACAACTTAGTTTGAAAATTAAGATACTCAAAACACCAAGAGACCCATATCAAACTCAATTTTGAATACAACTATAAAATTAAAGATTTAAAAATGGATGATTCCTAATTATCATTAAAAAAAATCAATAAATTATACAATATAACGTGACATTGCGTCTAACACAGTGACAAATGTATCTAGAGGGTCCACATCTCCATTTTATCAATCCAAATCAAGGAGTAATGTCAATCGTGTTCATCTTATGGATTGATGACACTTTATAACTACTTAAAAATTTTCATATAAAAACAAACCCTCAATATTTACTATTAATAATGTTTGTGCAATTTAGTGAATGGGCGATGATGAATATTCTATTTTTGCTACGGCTCTGTGCCAAACGACAAAAGGGAGAGCTCCACAAACCAAATCCTCTTATTATTACTATTATTATTTGGTGTCTGGTTTAACCATGATCTTAAAAATAAATTATTATTATTATTATAGTATCCAAGGCTTAAACCCAACCCACTTACAATAAAAACTTGCACCTAACAACTCTAAATACCATAGTATGATAAAGTTTATTCAATTAAAAACTACACTAGTTTCTAAGATGGATTTATGTCATGGTTTCACCATGTCTCATGGAGATTGGGACCTTAGAATTTCTGATACACTTACAACCTCAAAACAAAATCCGCAGATATAGATAAGACCCATATAATTTTATTTTACCAAATTTATAAACAATCTCCATAATATATTATAAATATAAACCAATATACCTCACACAAAAAAATTCAAACACTTTATTTTTTCAATTTGGTGACAAATACTTCTACAAGAAGCATTGCCAACAAAGGAGGGACCCAAGGGCTAGTTGGACAAGCAAGCATTGCCAACAAAGGAGGGACCCAAGGGCTAATTGGACAAGCAAGCATTGCCAACAAAGGAGGCCCCCAAGGGACAAGCAAAACAAGCATTTCAAATTTAAAGCATCAACTTTAAACGGCACCCTATCTGCTCTTACGTTTCACGGTTTTCGTTTTATAAACCAAATAGAATCTAAACACTCTTAGTATTATTAAAGATATTAAATTTAAAAATATATAATAAAAAAAATATTATTTTCATAAATTAGAAACTATACTCAACCAATTATACATATATAAATATATCCTATTTTGTTTAAAAACAATTTTGTTTCAAAATATATATTATTTTATCATATTAATAATTTTATCATATTGTTTATCATATTAATAATTTTATCATATTGCCACCTCTGAGTGATTAACATTTCATTTTCTAAAGAGTCCAAGTTTACCAGTCACGATTTTTACTCCAACTATTATTTACTGAACATGATTTTCCTGCCTGGAGCTCTTACCGCATCGGTTATTTAATGCACAGGGTTTTGCGGTTATTTAATGCCCAAGACTCAATTATTTCAGCATTCACCAACCACAAATAACTTGTGACTGTGCTAGTATAAAAACTATTAAAAACTCTACCTCATAATAATTAATATAAAAAACTATAACCTTTTTCGTAAGATCAAATATCACATATTAATTTATAAAATAGACAAATGAATAGTCCATGCCAAAAAAAATTAAGATAGTCAATAAACTCAAATGAGAAAGTAAATAAGAATATAAAAATTATAAAAATTATCACAGATAATTATATTAAATATTTTTAATTTTGTTTTATTTCCTATATTTTAAAAATAAAATTATCCTCCCAAAAATTACTCTTTAGATGGTTTATAAAGTTTTTCTATGTCTTGGATCCTATATTAAATTTTTTAAGAATCGTTAGCGGTAGGTTCGAACCATGATCGAATATAACGTGCCATATTATTACATAATTTCATAACGTTCCATATTATTAGCGGTTGGTAAGAATTTCATAATTCTATTGTGCTTATTATATTATTACATACATCAATGCCATGTTACAAAAGACTACCCAAAAACAGAAATAAAACAAAGATGCTAAGACTATCCTCAAAGAGTCTATCTAGTTTCATGAACCTTTCTACCGAAAAATTCCACCCCATGGATTTCCTAATAGGGAAGATTTAGTCCTTCTTTGGACAAAGCATCAGTCCTATGATTCAACTCCCTGTAGATATAATAAATAGAAAACCTCTTGAATGCAACTACAACCTCTTTCAAATGTCTCGCTACCAGTTGAAGATCAACATTTTGGGTTGGGTGCAAACCTTTCATCCAATTAACTACCAACAAGGAATCTTTGTGAAGTTGCAAAGTCCTTATACCACGATCAAGGGCTAACTTTAGAAGAAATCCCATAGCTGAGAGTTTTGTGATAATGTTAGTCCCCCTTCCACCATTTGTTTTAAAAGAGAAGTAATGATCATTTGAGAGGAAAATTAAACCTCCCAACTTATACTTCTGATCTCACTCGTGGCTTGCTCCATTGAAAAAACCCCAACTATAATTTTTATCAATCAATAACTCTCCAATCTGCTGAGGCAAATTTGGTGTTGAAGACTTCTTGACTTGGTTGTAGATCACCACCACTTGGGAGAAAACCTAAAAAGTGGGCATCTCATTCTCAGCGAAAAATCTATTATTACACTACAACCATATTCCCCACAACACTAGAAAAGGAATGGCTCTATAAACATTTAGCTCTAATATGGTAAACCATCCATGTAGACAAAGCCTCACATCCTCAGTGTTCCATAAGTTGACTTTCCCCAACCATCTGCATACATCCTTCTATACTTGTTTTGCAAAATCACATTCCACAAACAGATGATATGATGATTCATTGGCCCTACAACAAACAACACAAAAACTTGGTCCATCTATGTTCCTTTTCTATAAAATCTTCTAGGTTAGCACTTGATCTTGTAGCACGAGCCGCATGAATATTTTGTTTTTCTTTGAAACCTTTAGCTTCCAAATTCTTTTCCACCACCAAACCATAGGATCTGGTACTACTCCCAACAACAACTGATATATTAAATTGACAGTATAATAGCCTCCCTCTTCATTCCCTAGCCAAATCAAAACATCCTCCTCCTCCCTCAGCCTTATATGGGCTCATTTGAGTTCGCTTGTGAATGCTTCCAAATCCCTCTGCCAACCACCTTCCAGCCCAAGATCCTAAGACATTTTCCACACCTAAGACAATATGTCCACTTGGTCCAGATCACTACAATATTTGAGGACTCTAATGTTCTTCCCATGAAGATAATCTATTAATTCTGGAGAAAGTATTACCTGGTTGTCACAACCCGTTATGACGTCTGCTCCAATTCTCACGTCATCCTTGTTCTGCACCTTCCAATCCAACATTAATTTATTCTACCTATAACTAGGTAAGAAGACATTAGTTCCTTCCAATGAGAGGAGTCATTTCGCTAAGATTTGTCGTCCCTTGTAATCCAATTTAAATTATAATATAGTGCCAAGTACTTATGTCGCATCAAACTATTCCAAAAAATTTCTTTAGTTATCAGGTTCCACGTGGATTTTCCTTCTAGTGCTACACCAAATGTATGGATATTCTTTAGACCCCGACCACCTTCATTCTTTGGTTTTGATATTTACTAACAGCTCATCCAATTTACCCCCTCCGCTTCTTCCTTCCCACTCCAAAGAAAATTAAAACATTTTTTTCTTATTTTTTCCAGTACCCCTTTAGGGATGTAAGCCAGGAATTGCCAGTAAATCGAGATTTCTTCTAGCACCAACTTTATCGGGGTCAGTCTACCACCCCTCAAAATCCAACAATTACACTAATGATGGATGTGTGTTTCTACCTTCCCTTTCATCCATCTCCAGTCTTATTTCTTGTGCGAGTTTGGCTTGAGCCAAAAACCCAATTACTTTAAACCTTCATTAAAATCTCTCTCTTGAAACTGACATGCCTCTAGTTATTCCTCCTTTAATATGATCTCCACTTTATTAAAACATAACAAATATTTACCTATGTTGACCATCAATCCCATGGATTTCTTATACAATGTCAATATTTTCTTTAGCACACGCCCTTCAACTAAAGACTTATTTGTGAATAGTAGAACATCATCGACAAAAAGCAAGTGTTTCAACAAGAATTCCTCGCCTATCTTTACCCCTTTCATTCTTCCAGTTCTTTTGGCCTCAGAAATATCCCAAATAAACCCCTCTACTACCAAAAGGAAGAGATAAGGATAGAGTGGGCAACCTTGGCGAAGCCCATGACTTGGGACGGAGAAAGGCGATGTTGCCCCATTCACCAAAATGGAAAAAGAAACATATGACACACATAACATGATCTATTCTACCACATACAAGGAAAAGCCTATATAAATTAACAACAATCTCATGTAAATCCAATAGGCAAGGTCATAAGCCTTTGATAGATCTAGCTTTGCCACAATTTCACTAAGCTTTTTATTCTTTATGTTATGGATTCCCTCCTTTGTAGCACCAATAACATCATGGATTTGTCTTCCCTCCAGGAAGCCAAATTGTTCTCGGAGAATAATTTTTGACAAAAAATTCCTAAGTCTCACCACTAAAAATTTTGTAATGATCTTATACACGCAATTGCATAATGAGATTGGTCTTAAGTCTCCAATGTATTATGGCTTGTCCTTTTTCGGGATCGGAGCAAGAAAGGTAGAGTTAAAAGTTGGTAAAACCCTACCTGTCACTCTAACCTTCTCAACCACTCTAAGAAAATATTTACCAATCAAATAAACAAATGAAATGAAGAAATCCATTGTCCAACTGTCTGACCCTTGACTCTTTCCCTTCTGAAAAGTGGATAATACTCCTGACAGCTCCTCTAAATTGATCTCTTCATACAACTCTGCATTATCCTCCTCCGTAACCAAACATGGTAAGAAGGCGAAAACCTTCACTATCTCTGCAAAGTTATCACCTTCAAGCTCCTTATAAATGGAAGCAAAATGTTGAACTCATGCCAACACCATATTTCTAAAACCTCGAACCCTTGTACCTTCATCATTCAAAAGTTCCCAAATTGTATTTAATTTTTTTCGGTGATTAGAAAAGCAATGAAATAATTTTGTGTTTCTATCACCCAAATCCAACCATACAACCCTACTCTTCATGTGCCATTCATCCTCCCTTTATCGAAGGAATTTTTCCCTTTTTGACTCTATATTTGCCAACATCACTAGCTCTTGATTTGAGAAAACTCTAATTCCATTACGATTATAAAGGTTTTCAACATCTTCCTCCACAAATTACAGAACCCTGTCTCTATTTCTGAACCTTTTTGTCGACCACTCAACTACTCTTTTTCTCGCCTGAGATAACGAGTCTGCAAATTACCTACTTGCCGAAACCCCAGAGGTTGGATTAAAAGGAATCCATTCCTGGTTTACCAAATTCATAGACTCCTCCTCTTCTAACCAAATTGGATTGAATTTGAATAGTGGCAATGGTTTATCTTATGTATTGTCAAGTTCCAAGTATATTGGATTGTGATCAGAGTCTCCTCTTGTGCCTAACCAACTTCGATACCTCCCCATACTATTAAGAAAACTCTCAACAACAAAGAAACAATCCAAGTTCTTGGATACCCATGTAGCACCTGAACTTTTTTTTTACCATGTTGGCTTTAGTTTGGTTGGTTCTACATCTATCAAATCAACACCTCTTATCTAATGTATAAAGTAGTCTAACTGACAATATATCCAAGACATTGAGCCCCAAAGCTCCACTCGGTTCAGTATAAATTTCAAGTCTATCCCTACTACCAATTTTCTATCCTTTAAGATAGAAGACGAGAAAAAATGATCCCAAAACCCCCTTCTCTTGTCATAAGGTCCATATAAGTTCAAAACTACCATCTAAGCATCCATACTTTCACACCTAAATTCCATGCAAAGCCCTAATTGCACATAGAATAAATTTGTTAGTGACAAATCCTTTTTATAGCCTATAATAAAACCTCCAGAGAGACCATTTTCATCCACCCACAGGGATTCTCGACTACTAAACATATTCTTTAAATTACATAGTATTAAATCCCCCCTACATATATTAATTCTTGAACCAACATGTGATGTCAAGTTTCTCCTTCTCCAGTAACCTATGAAGGTTAAGTATTTTATTAGGGTTGCCCAAACCCCTCATATTTATTGAAATCACCTTCATTATGAAACCCTAGCACCAAGTTTTTCATCTATAAGAGCCCAAGTTAAGGTTTTCTATTTTCCCTGTAGCACCTCTGCCATAACCTTATTCTGCACATGGAAAAAATGGGATTTTCTACTTGCACCTGAATTTCAAACAGTTCTCCTAGGATATAGACCTGAACACCCCAAGATAGGTTCAAATCCTACAATTGGTCCCTTTATTTTGTCTTATATTAGTTCCAGGAGGAATCTCCACCCATGGAAGAAGAAAGGTAACTTGATTGAGTCCCTTTCCCTTGACCAAGTTGCTCAGTCGACAAGTTTTTATAAACATCATCCCCTACCACATATCTCTTCGAATAATTTTGACAACCATTACTTAACACACTCTACATCTCAAAAATTTCTAGAGCCATGACATCCCTCCCTTTTTTCTCTTTGGAATTCAACAAAAAACCTCCTTGAACTAGAAAGGAAGTGGAGGGTAAAACCTCAAAGTGAGACCTACTTGGGCTATTGATTGATTGTGTAGTAATATCTAGTGGTTACACTAGCTTAGGTGCCTTGTATGTTAATACCTTTGTTGGACATTGGGTTGAATGCTTCCTGCGAGTTTTGTGACATGGGTTAACCCCCTCTCGTGGATCCTAGCTCTGATGATTGTGGCGGAGACTAATTCCTATGGGTTTTGGTCTAATGGCAATTTTAGTCCAACAAATGGTATCAAAGCAACAAGTCTCAAGTTTAAAACTTGTTTGACACATGTTGGGGGGGGATTGTTGGAGATTGGGTTCATCGCTTCACGACATGGGTTAACCCCCTCTCGTGGATCCTATCTCTGACGATTATGGCGGAGACTAACGCCTGTGGGTTTTGGTCTAATGGCAATAGTAGTCCAACAAATGGTATCAAAGAAATAGGTCTCAAGTTTGAAACTTGCTCGAAATGCATTGGGGGGGAGATTGTTGGAGATTGGGTTCATCTCTTCCCGCGAGTTTCGTTACATGGGTTAACCCTCTCTCGTGGATCCTAACTCCGACAATTGTGGCGGAGACTAATGCCTATGGTTTTTGGTCTAAAGACAATCGTAGTCCAACAACCTTGTCCACCAGTGAAGTGAAAAGTCTTGTCCACTCTTGCATTATGGGAAAAATCACCTCCTTCTATGTTCCCGAGATACCTTTTTCCAACCTACAAACCAGAGAAGCCTCTATTACATTTTATTTTGATTGATTTTGAGGTTGATTTCACTCCGACCTCATCTCTTATATTCTACATAGATCCATAGGCTTCCCCTATAAATTCTACATTCTCCTTAAGACTTAGGAGAGGAAAACTCATCTCTTGAAAAATAAACTTTCTTTCCTCGGTATTCTTTGAACCCGACCTCGAACCAATTTTTCACCCTACTGAGATTTGGATCTCTCTCTTTCTCATACCTTGTCCATCCTCCTCCTGTCACTTTCTAGAAGATTAATTCTCCACTAGAACCCTAGGAATAGTCTAAAAAATTCCAGGTTCAACACTTGTCATCGATACTGATGTCCTTTCCTTCTTTTACAAAATCTTTCTCACAAATGGCCTCAAACAATACTCAAACAAATTCCCTATCTCATGAAATATTACACACCTAAACGATACATTACCATAATCCACTATCTAAGTGTATTCCCAATCCCCTACCTCTACATCTATGCTCTCCACCAAACCCTCTAATAAATCCACACTTACCAAAATCTTGGCCACCGACCTATATGCAATATACTTTTAGGACGGATTCACCATTAGGATCTTCCCTAAGTGTTTTCCAAGGTCCCAAAAGAACTTGTCAATCCACATTTCTAGTGGTAACCCAAAATCTTGACCTAGATTGGAGAATTTTGCATCACCTTCCTGCAGGTATTCAAACAGAGGTTCCAGAATTTCAAACATAAAGCGCAAGTCCCCCAGAACCATCTTTCGCCTAAAATTTTAAGTATGTCTTCCTCTATTTTAAAAATAAACCTAAGCCATGCCATGGGCAATATATGGAAAATAGGGGAGTAACACGAAATACATTCCCAAGACTGTGACACCTGGCTTCGGACTGAGGAAACCGACAAAGAGAATCCAAAGAAATTCCCTACCAATTTCTTTTTGACCAAATCAATCGACTACTCCACGCTTATATCCTCACCCACTATCGTTTTTACTTTTCCTTCCTTCCATTTTATCATCTTATTATTCTTCTTTAAACGTTGCCCACTTTTCTTTGTCTCCAGTCCTTCGATACTTAACTTCCCCATCCTGGCCAATGCTTCCAAATTCAGTAAACTCCCAACAAGACCTTTATCTGAGACTAAGTATGTAAACCTTTCCTTGTGTCCAAAATGCAAGGTCTCTGCAACTAAATATTTTGAAAACTCACAAACGAAATTCAAAATACCCGTGACCTTTGGAGAAAGGCCCACAATTAGTGTTTCAATCCCCAGTAATATTTCAAGATCATTCTCATGCAATACTTTGTTAATCCCTTCAATGAACCCTAACTACTTTAGATATTTATCCTTTGGTCTAGACCCTTGAGGAACAATACCTTCCTCCCCCACCTCAGGCACCATGTGATCACACCTACAATTTGTCACCTTGTCATGTTATTGACCTAACCCTTGTCCCATCCGAGTTCATCTAGCTACATTTCCAATATTCAAAACATTTATTTCCCTCTCTAGATTATCATCTCCATCCACGTCAATTTTCACTAGTGAAGAAGCACACAAGCAAGTGAATGAGTCCTCCAAATCCAAGGGGTCCTGACTATAATCTACCAGTGCTTCATCATAGACGAACCTATCCATCATACTCCAATTCCCTATGTTTTTTTACGAAACCCTCAGCCCTAGACCTAGAGTTTCCTAAGACTCCATCTCCATTAATTAGCATTAGTAGTGTTAATTAAAATTATATAGAAGTCCACTTCATCTTAGCCAATGACCTCATTGTCAACTTCCTTAGAATCAATGTTAGTGCCTTCATCTCGTTCGTTCTCCCTACTTTCCCCCATGCCCTTATTCCCTGCATCCTCCCACGTTGATTCCACATACTCTCAAGCCTACTCCATGCCCTCATCCATACGTGTGTCCTCATTTGCACCTGCATCCTCCTTCGTACCCGCGACTAATCAATTTTATTTGTTTCCTATTAAAAACTTTATTGTTCAACTTCATGCTTAACTTATTCATAAATACTTTAATAATAATTATTATCCACCACATTGTCAATAAATTTATTATCATTTTTATATACTTTTATTATTGGTCTCCTAAAACTAGGAGTGACAAATTGAACCATGATAAAAAAAAATTCAAAATTACAACTTGTCACTCACTTTTCGTAGATTTTTGGTCCACCAATGATTAGATGTTCATTAATGACTTGTCCAACCAATAATGTATGGATATCAATAAGCACTTGGAAGTAGTCATTTTAAGTTTGTTGTCATAGGTTTCCCACCTTCTGTCAATTTTCCCAACTCCCCTATACTCTCACATCAACATGGCCATGGTTCCCATATGCCATGGGATGCATGAAACCTCTACCAGATACCATGTTGTCAATAAAAACCTCGTTCTGTCACCAAATGCATGTAAGATGCACCACCAATTCGTCAGATAACGGTAACTACGATGCATTCATTAAACATTCACTTACATGCAACTTTCTTCCTTCATCTTCCATGCTCCATTTCAACTTTGTCATAGTTCTGGTAGATGTCATCCACATGATTCATTCAAAGAACACACACTAAGACTATGTATACAAAGTGTGTATCATTGGATAAGGGGCATAGAAATTGTTTTCAATTTGTTAAAAATTATTATCCACCACATTGTCAAAAAAAATATTATCATTTTTATATACTTCTATAATACTCTGTCACTAGGGTATAAACATTTTTTCACAAGTATACTTTGTCACTAGGGTATAAACATTTTTTCACAAGTATACTCTGTCACTAGGGTATAAATTTGATGTGCACTCCTATCCATCAAGAAATATTTTTATGATGGGTTTCTTTTCAATACTTCCCTTCACATGACGTTTTATATTTATTTTTTCCTATCATTTAAATATTATATTGATTGAGATATTTTGGAATAAAATAAGAGAAAAATTAAGTTGATTGATATAATATGCTCTTATACAATCACAATTTTCAAGACCCTCAGTCATTATTTCCATTCAGACAACAAAAACATGACAATGCTCACTTCAAAAAACATAAAATGCAATTGCAATTTTATACCAAATATCCATGAACCTTACCTAATTCAGTTTGAAAACAAATTTGGGCAGTTGCATGCTGGTGTTGAATAGTATTTTCAGATCTTGATCTTTTCTTCTTAGCATTGTGTTTTCAACCTGCAGGATTGCAGATGTGATGGAGATGGGATTTTCCCATCATGCCTAAAGACCCAATATGGACACAGTTTGTGACTCTATGCGATGGGAATTAGAATTTATAACCCCAGGAACTCGATCTTTTTTTTCCTCTCACACTTTAGCCGGGAGGTTGTGGGATTGCATCATCATGGCTCTAAATGAGAAGAGAGTCTTTATGCACTCAACCATGCATTTACTTGGGAAAGGGTTGCTCCAGAAAGAATAATTGAAGAGTAGTGAGAGAGATTAAACCTATGGGAATATATTCTCTATATTTATGTCACTTGAAAGTTGCACGTTGAGAGCAATCAATCAACATCAAAAATTGAGTTTCTTTATTTATCCCTCCCAATATCAGCTGGATCAAATCAGCGATTTAGTTTACTGGATTGTTGGCTCGCTGGTGTGCAATCAAATTCAAGTCATTTAGAAACTTGTGCATCTGATCGAGGCACATGTAAGTCAAGTTAAGATTGAAGATCATGTTACTGATTTGATGAACAAAGAGTTAACTAGAGATTATCTAAATTTCAATTATAAGATCACGCGAATTCGAGGAAGAATGAATGTGTTTTCAAATAGATATAAGTTCCAATTTGCATGATGGGCACATTTCATTGGGAATCACAGGATGGAGACAAAAAATTTACAACATGGGGCATGCCCAAAGACCCAACATGTATACACACACACACACTATGATAAACATTTTTTTCACAATTACAACCTCTCACTCACTTTTTGTCGAGTATCGGGAGGCCTTAGTCTAACGATTCTACATTTTGGTCGTTTTCCAGGGATATTTTTTGTTTAACTTTTCCCAAAAACCGGCAAGAAATTGTTGGATCTGCAGATTTGAGTGGTTAATTTTGTATAATCCAAGTGCCCAGAGGTTTTTCAACACGTTGAATACATTTGAAGAACGTGGTCAGAGAGAGAGAGAGAGAGAGAGAGAGAGAGAGAGAGAGAGAGAGATGTATTGTGTGTTAGTAAGCACGTTTGTGCATTCCTAATAATGTGCATTCCTAAAGCGTGTGTTTTTTTCATTTGAATTTTTTTCGACGAGAGTGGGAACTCTAGAGTATGTGCTTGTTGAATTAGTTTGCCTCGGATTTAGGTTCAGGATGAAAAACGTGGTGGTTTAGGCTTCAAATAAATTAAAACCCCCATTTTCTGAATACCTCTCAATATATTTATTTTTTATGTTATTTTTCTATAGGCTACACAAATCCATTGTTGATAGAATTACACACACATATAGAGTCTATTATGTAGATTCCAAATACATTTTTTTTTTTAATTAATTTTGTTTACTATCTTTAATAAAAAAAAATTCTTGACATATATCAAAATCCTAAAATACATACCTCTTTTATTTTTGCTATAACTTTTTATCAACTTAACCATTTTTAAAGTAATTTATACCACACACTAGAAAAAGTTGAGATCTACAATCTAAAACAGATAGATAAAAAATGCTTGGTAATGTTAAGACCCTCCTTGTAATTTCAAGGATATAATGACTTTATATATATATATAGAGAGAGAGAGAGAGAACTAACGCAAGACCAAGCCTCGCACTAGAAGAATGTGTTTTCTACAATTCTACAATTTTTTTAAGGGAAATTAAACACATTTGATCAAAGAAAAGGAGTTGAACTCTGATTCAAAATCTGATTCAGAAACTAATGGGAGAAGACAGATTATAGACGTAGACCCCACTACTATTGTCGCGACCGCAACCGTTCAACCAGAAGAACCAACAGATCCTGAAGAGGGGGAGTGCCTCTTCCATTCGAAAATGTGGGTGAAGGAAGCCAGAAGAACCTCATCTCAGCAGAGGTCGTCAATCAATTGGGATTGTCGACAACACCACACCCGCAACCATACAACATCGAGTGGCTTCGCTAGGGATGAAATCTTTGTGTCAGCCAGTAGTGTTGAATGGCATACGACATCCAAACCTTCAAGGATGAGGTATTATGTGATGTTGCCTCGCTGGATGTCTATGATGTTCTTTTGGGCCAACGATATATGTGGAAGCGCCATGTTATTTATGAGTCTCAACCCCGTACTGTCATTGTTACTCTGGGGGGTCATCTCTACAGGATACCAAAGGTAGTTCCAACTATTGTCCCACCAAAATAGTGCCACAAGGTAATCTCTCATAATGCAAAATTCAGCCTCTTCACAATCTTCTCAAAAGGTGAACATAAGGACAATGCAACCACTGTAGCCTTGGCCCAAGACCTTTCTATCCCACAGAAGCAGATTGCAGAAGAGAAAGAAGTTATTGTTTCTTCACCTATAATGGTGCCTACACACTTCCTAGTCAAGTCAAGATACAACAGGTTGGTTGAAGAGTTTCAACCCCACTGGCAACAGGTTCGTGACAGCCTTCAAAAAGATAAGCAACGCAACTTCTCCAGTAAGGCAAGCAACACACCAAGATTCAGATTCAACAAATGCTTTCCCCTCTCCCTCGGGAACTCAACGTAATGGAGACCATTTTTCCTAAGGAGAGCGGATTGATCTAGGTGGATATTGATGGCCACCCACCTATTCCAACTGGCTCAAAAAAAATTGTTGGAAATTTACTATTTTTAGCAGTTTTTTGGGTCCTAAACTTCCGAGGCCATTTTGAGGGCCGAAACGATGTTTTTTTCGTGATCAACTTCCCTTATGATACGCAAAATCTCTCATTGATCCCCCAAAATGAAGCTCCTCGTTGATACCTTTCCAACGAGATATCGTGCGCCCCAAACGAAGATTGTATGTCAAAGTTGCACCCTCGAAAATTTGATACACTAAACTACCCAAAACAAGGTCCACAAAACTGTTGGCTTTTCATCTTCCTAGGTTAGGGTTTTGGATTTTCTTTTTGTTAAAAAGACCTTGGAGCCTCATTGTAACAACCATCTTCTTTCAAATGAGCGTAGCCATCATATCTCTTCTCAGAGATAAGTTGCCACTATTCTAGCGAGTCTTTCACTCTGTATTTCTACAGTTTTGTACATTTCTCTCATTAATAGAAATTGTGTATCACTATATATTTTTGTTTATGGTTATATCTATGTTATATTACTGGATATTTGATATATCTTTGTACATTTATTTATTATATCTCCGCTCTCATTTCGTGCTTAAAATAATCCGGATCACATTGCCACTAAAGCATCATGGCATACCATCATTAGCTTGCACCCACCCACCATAATTTGTTGTTTCATCCAAAAGAACACGAAATGTTATCTAGAACCACAATTGCAATTTCAACAATGATTTTATCAATGAGAATTGCAATATCATCAAAGTAAAATTACAATTTCAAGGACTAGAAGTTACAATTTCAACAATAAAATATTAGGATTTTAACAACTAGAAAATTATATAATATATAAAATTGCAATTCCAACAATAAAAAAAAATCACAATTTTAGCAAATATATATGGTTGAGGGAAAATTGTAATTTTTTAATGAAAATGTTCAGTTTGAAAAATTTTAAGAATTCATTGTTTGGATATTGCTATTTCAATAATTAAAGACTACAAATTTGAGGATTAGAAATTGTATTTTTTATAGGAATTTACAATTTCAACTACTAAAAACTGTAATTTCAACAATTGATCAATAACAATTTCGACAAATAAATATTGCAATTTTTGAAATTAGAACATTCGAACATTGCAATTTCAATAAATATACATAACTACAAAATTATAATTTCAATAATCACAAATGATAATTTCGACAAAAAAGCACTTAAAAAATTAAAAACTACAATTTCAATAATCACACATTAACACTTTCAATAATTCCAAAATATACACATATACTTAAAAATGGTTATTTAAGTTCTCTAAGATAACAAATCTTACCTCTACATTGCCAACCACATGAAACTCTCGAAAGGTTTCCAATTACAAAAAAAAATTGATTTTAGAAATGGGCTTAAGAAATGATTGAGAATATTTCTACTCATTCAAGACCTCCATCCAAATTAAAACTAAATTTGAAATTCTCGATCCAAACTAAACCCGATTTGGATTTGGAATAAAGTTATACAAGTTGGAATAAAATAAACCATTTAATCCTCGATCCAAACTAAAACCCGATTTGGATTTGGAATAAAGTTATACAAGTCAATATGTATATCTAACTAGTGTGCATATCCCTCTACATGCCCAACACTAGCCTAGTGGTATACAATGCTCAAGAAGATAAACCCACCGTGCATAATTCCACATCATGTAATGTTTGTCATCATCATCAAACTTTTGCATTGGGGAGAGGAAAAGAAAATGAATTTTATCCATTACAAGAATCCAAATTTCTAATAATATAAATAATTTATAAGAAAATAAATCTTAGTATTTCAAATTTTTCATATATATTTTAATATATAAAATTAAAATTATGGATATTTTATAATGATAATTTTGATATTCAAAATAATTCAAATAAAATTTTATCATTTATTTAACATCATTATTATGAAAATTGAAACTTTTCAACACCAAATATAAAAGTAATGGTAAACAATTTAATTTAAAAATAATAACAAATCACAAACTTCTCATTCAATCAATTTTGGAGTACATTTTTTCATATACAAGCAAACACTATTAACAAATTGTAAGATACTTAATATATTACTCTTAAAAATGTTTTAATGTAGAAGTTGTATATAATCTAAAGTCAAAAATTAAAGTAATTATGAACACTTCAATCTTGTAATAATGTATTACTTATGCATAGCAAAAAAAAAAGTGACAATAATTATTGACCCTATATTATTAGTGGTAGTTGATACATGTGGATAGTAAATACATTAAGATACTTACATATTGCTTCAACCTAATGGGTAGGTGGTAGATGCACTACAATAAACAAGACATAATTGTGAATCAATTACATAATCGTGAATCCAATAATCGTGAATCCATTGATTGCATTGTTATGTTTTATTAATAAATAATATTAACGAAATCTACATGGCATTTCAATGTATTTTTCACTTTTCAATTTAACAAAAGATACCAAATCCATATAAAAATAGTGATTTTATTATTTTTTATGAACAAAATAATAAATAAATAATTTTATAATAAAATTAAAATTTTTTATTTTCAAATTGTAATGTTAGATTTTGGAAATTAATTTAAAAATTTATGAACTAATATCGAAATTAATTTTAAATTTATGAACTAATAAAAATTCAATATAGATTGTCAGTAGAGGTTTAGACCGATTGGCATGTGTCGTGTAAATGGAAGGAAATTTGTAAAGGAGGTCTCAACTTCGATTCTCACCCCGCTTTACTTGTGCTCCATGCTTGCGCGATGTGTGGCGCACCTGGGGTTATAGTGGTAGCGGACGGGTATCGACCATGTGTCACGCGAGTACGAGAACAACGAGTTGTCGATTCCCTAGTATAAAAAAAAAAATCAATATATATTCCCTAGATGGGGTGACACATGGATCACACACGTCGTCGAATGGGACGATTACGAGGGAATTTAAATCCCCTCGCCACCACCTGCCTCCCCTTTCCAGACACGATGGTTAGTCTGCATGAGCGCCAAGGTTTAGTGTGATGGGCCTTAATGAAGACCCATGCTCGGATCCTCGGCATCAGTACGATTTCGGTTATGGACATTACTCCTGCACTAATGGATACCAGAGCCATCAAATCCTATGTCCTTCTGGTCTTTTCGTCCTACAGGAAGTTCTATATTGGGCACTTGGGTGCTATGCACAGTATCATTTTGTTTGTTCTTCTCCACGACTTAGCTCGCACCGCTGGTGTTTCCATATGCTTGGCACTCTGCTCAGCCATGCCACGCGAAAGAGGTAAGCCCCGATGAGGACCAACCTACTACAGCCGGTTTGGCAGACACAATCATTTGGGACCAGCCTCTCGAGCTCTCATACCAGGCAGATCGGACCATCTGAGTTCTTTTGGTCAGAATTGGTTTGAACAGGCTCAACCAGAGCCCCATCCTTCTAGTACAGAGGGTCTCCATGGTGGTTGCCCGGTGGAAGAAGAAATTACGCCCAATTGGGAGGAATTTTTTCCTTTCCTGTCATCATCCGCCTTGGAGCACCAGCCTACCACCTTCATCACCATTCCTTTCCAGGAGCCAGTTGAGACGAGTTGCATCGTGGAAGAATTCTCGTCTCCAAAGGATCACTCGGGACAGAATTCAGCCGCCACCATGGACGAGGACCTTGTCACAGATCCCGCCACTACAAATGACTCCATTTTTTCTACCATTGATGAAGACCCTAATGATGACTAGGCTCATGATGATGAAGTTGATGAACAAAATCACCCAACTCCCAGTGATCCAGATGGATATCGGTGGCCACCCACCTTTTCCAATTGGCTCAAGACAGTTTTCTGACAATTTTGGCAATTTACTATTTTTAGTAGTTTTAACTTCTGGGGCCATTTTGAGGGCCTAAATGAAGTTTTTAGGGATCGAGCTCCTCAATGATAGATGAATGCATAATTGAGCCCCCAAAATGAATCTCCTCGACAATACCTTTCCAACGGGCTATCACATGCCTAAAACGGAGATCGTATGCAAAAATTACGACCTCAGGAAGTTGATGTACTAACTTACCCAAACGGGGCCCACATGACTTTTGGCGCTTCATCTCCTAGGGTTAGGTTTTTGGATGTCTAGGGTTTTGGGCATTCTTTTTTATTGTAAAAAGGCCTTTAGAGCCTCATTGTAATGTTCTTCTTGTGAATGAGCACATCCGTCACATCTCTTCTCAAAGATAAGCCGCCACCATTCCAGCAAGCTTGTTTCCGCTGCATTTTACAGTTTCAACTTATTTCATTATTGAATAGAAAACCAGTTTTACTGTATCTCTATTATTTTGTGCTAAGAATCTGTTAATAATCTGTATTTATTTCTTTCTGCTCATAAAATCCGGATCAGTGGTATAAGAGCGGTCTGCTCCTTGTCATCTTAATGCATGTCCCCAATGAGGTCAGAGTACAAAGAGTTGGGTCTTGAGCTTGTTTCTCTTGAGGACAAAATCTCTCACACGCCCAAGCGACCTCTCATGGCAGGAGAAAAGAAATATGATGGGACAAGAGATCCTTTCAACTGTTGATTGAGGAATCTCTCACGCAACAAAGGAACGAGGTGATGGATAGTTTCGTGCAAATCCTTCGGCGGATACCAACGGGCAACGCATCTTCTTCGAACGGAGGCGCCACCCCCTTCAAGGTACAAATAAACTTTGATATTCCTATATTTGAAGGTCAGATAGACGCAGATGTTGTAGACAAGTGGTTGAATTTGCTAGAAGGGTATTTTTCTGTCCATAACTTCTCGAATAGAGAAAAGATTACTTTTGTGCTCCTCAAAGTCGTTCCCCATGTCAAAGATTGGTGGGAAGCCTTTTGTGAGAAAAAGAAAACAGAGGAAACCTCATTATTTTCAGTCACGACCACCTGGGAATCCTTCAGGTATTCTATTAAGGAACAATACTACCCTGTCGGAAGTTACGATGACCTGTATACCAAATGGACCACACTGCGGCAAGAAAGAGACCAAGCAGTGCCAGATTTCACAAATTTCTTCCATACCTTGCGCACTAAGATGGGTATCAAAGATTCAGAGAGACATATGGTGCTCAAGTATCGCGGTGCTCTGCATAGATACATCCAGAACGAAATGGAATTTCTGGACATCTCATCCTTAGGCGCGGCCTACCGATATGCTGTCAAAATCGAACAGAAACTCAAACAAAAGATGCGGCAATTTGGGCCTGGGAACCCCGCACAACAAAAGCCAAGAAAGGGCATCCCCAACCCACAGATCAAAGGACAGAGCAAACATGGACAGTATCGGGACTACCAGTCCAAGCCACAAGCAAAGAAGGACACCGAAAAAACAAAGAAAGATACCGGGAAGTGGTGCGAATTCCATAAGAGCCCTTGGCATAACACTGTTGACTGCCACTCAAAACAGTCGCTAGTGGCCGAAGTGAAAGCCTATGAATCAGATGTGGATTCTGACTCTGAGCCAAAACCAGAAAGGGGAATACGGATCATTAACACAGAACCCAGTGCCATCGTTGCTACCACCAAGATCCAACCTAGTGAACCATACAAGCCAGAAGAAGGAGAGTGCCTCTTCCATTCATAGATGTGGGTAAAAGGCACCCCACTGCACTTCATTGTTGATAGCAGTAGCCAGAAGAACCTCATCTCAGCAAAGGTTGTCAAGCGGTTGGCCCTGCCAACAACTCCGCACCCACAACCCTACACCATTGGATGGCTCCGCCAAGGAAGCGATCTTTGCCTCAGCCAACAATGTCGACTGTCGTACGGCATCAAGCCCTTCAAAGACGAGGTATTGTGTGATGTTGCTCCTCTTGAAGTTTGTGATGTTCTTTTGGACCAACCTTATTTATGGAAACATCATGTTGGATATGAGTCTAGGCCTCGTAGTGTTATTATTACTTTGAACAGGAAATTGTACAGGATACCTGGGGCAGTCCCACCTAGTGTTATTTCCTTGATCGCTGCTAAGCAATGCAAGAAAGTCATCTCTCAGACAGGGAAGTTTGTCTTCTTCGTGATTCACTCTCAGAATAAGAAAAAGATCACAACCACATCCAGGGTCTCTGCGGCCAACCTCTCCACACAGCAGAAGCAAGTAGATAAGGTCATGGAAGAATACTCAGATATATTCTCCTCACCTATAGGGGTACCTCTGCACTGCCAGGTCAAGCACCCCATCGATATAACCCCCGGTGCACCATTTCCCAATGGGCCAATCTATTGTTGCTCTTTGTTAGAGAATGAGGAGATCAAGCGACATATCCAAGAACTGCTCCACAAGGGGCACATTCACCCCAGCTCATCACCTTGCGGGAGCCCAATCGTGATGGTATAGAAGAAAGATGGAACCTAGCGACTCTGTATTGATTACCGGGCTCTTAATAAAATCACATTCAAAAATCGATACCCGATTCCCCGAATCAACGACCTCCTTGATCAACTCACGGGGGCCAAATACTTCAGTAAGATTGATCTGAAGTCTGGCTACCACCAGGTCCCGATAGAGCAAACAGATGTATGGAAGACCGCCTTCAAGTCAAAGGAAGTCCTTTTTGAATGGTTGGTCATGCCCTTTGGTTTGAGAAATTCCCCAGCCACTTTCATGAGGATGATGGACGATATCCTGCGACCATTCACCAATACTTTTGTAGTGGTGTATCTGGATGACATTCTAATTTACAACAAGACTTGGGTCGAACACTTGCAACATATTCAACAGGTTATGCACACCCTACGACAACACAAGCTATACGCCAACTTGGAAAAATGCTCCTTCAGCATGGACAGGGTCCATTACCTGGGCTACATCATTGATCGGCATGGCGTACATGTGGATCCACCCAAGATCCAAGTCATCCGTGACTGGCCAGCCCTAACAACATTCACTGAGCTCCGGAGCTTCTTGGGCCTTGCCAATTTCTATCACAGGTTCGTGTTGGGATTCTCCCATATTGCATGGGCCCTCAGCCAAATAAACAGGGGTGGTGGTAAGGAAAAATTTGCGTGGGGCCATTCCCAATAACAAGGGTTCGATGATTCGAAGCAACGCTTGTGATCAGCCCCAGTACTTTCACTACCAAACCCGCAACATCCCTTTGATATCGAGACAGATGCTTTAGACTATGTTGTGGGCGCCGTTCTCACTCAGCACGGCCACCCTGTGGCCTATCATAGTGAGACACTGTCAGATACTGTTCGTAAGTACCCTACTTACGACAAAGAAATGTACTCCATTGTGCAAGCATGTCGCCAGTGGAGACATTACATTCTTGGGAAGGAGACAGTCATCCACTGCAGTTCATGTAGACACAAGGAAAATTACAGAATGACCGCCATCAAAAGTGGTCCACATACTTGCAGTAATTCCACCTCAACATCAAGTATAAAACAAGAAGCACCAATCGCATCGTTGATTGCCTCAGCAGACCGCTAGTTGCGACACTCACCACGGTGCTAGACTCTTGTGGCCATGAGACATCTGGATGGCCCCAACTCTATGAGACAAAACCTGATTTCGCCACCACCTACCAAATGTTGGGTGTGAATGCAGTTGTTGATAATTTCCATCTTCAGGATGGGTTGTTATGTCGTCTGGGCCATATCTTTGTTCCATCAAGTGAGCGAGCAAAGTTGATCTAGGAAGCCCACTACAGTCAGCTGGCAGGAAACTTTGGCGTCGAAAAGACAGTGGCAATGCTACAAAAACATTTCTACTGGATGAAACTTCGACATGAGGTCAGCAAGTATATCAGGTCCTGCACTTCCTACGCTATTGCCAAACCAACCACTAAGAAATAGGGCCTCTACACCCCTCTTCCTACTCTTGACAGGCCATGGGAATCCATCTCAATGGATTACATGTCGAGCCTCACGTCCACCAAGCGGGGAAATGATTGTGTTTTTGTGGTTGTTGATCACTTTTCTAAGATGGCGATTTTGGTTGCCTGCAAGAAGAGCATCACAGCAGAGGCCACTGCCAAGCTCTTCTTTGAACAAGTGTGGGTACATTTTGGAATCCCACAAACCATTGTCTCAGATCGGGATAGTAGATTTCTCAGAACATTTTGGTCAAGCCTCTGGTCACTGCTAGACACCAAGCTCACCAAATCCATGGCCTTCCACCCCCAGACAGATGGCCAAACCAAGGTTGTAATCGAATGATTGTGCATATCCTTCGAATGTATAATTCAAAGCACCCTCCCACATGGGATGAGAGCCTTCCCTATGTCCATCATAGCTACAATCGAGCCCTGCAGAGCTCAACCGACCACAACCCCTTTCAGGTGGGGTTGGGCTTCCAACCATTGGGTCCCATAGATGTTGCACTTCCCCTTGCAGTCACCTCGACCGACTCATCTCCTGCTCCAACTGAAGCTAACAAAGCCACCCGGTTCATTAAGCGGATCCATCACATTCGCCAACAGGTTCAGGATATCCTACACAAGTCCAATGACAAGTATAAGCAACGCCATGATCAACATCGGGTGCCACATAAGTTCCAGGTGGGCGACAAAGTTTGGTTGCACTTGCAGAAAGAACGCCTTACAGGAACCCATCAGAAGCTTTGCCCACTCCGTTATGGGCCATACACTATCACCAAGGCCATGGGGGATAATGCTTTTGAGCTCAACATTCCTCCTTTCCTTGGCCTGCACCCAGTGTTCAACATGGATCTTCTTCGCCCTTATTTCCCACCATTATTGGACACCTCAGAAGTAGCAGAACAACTGACACCAACAGAGCTCAACCCCGACTGCATACAACAGGCATCCAATGATCAGATTGTGGGCACATAGATCAAGGGCACTCGACAAAAAAGGATCCAACTTTATCGAGTCGTCAAAGCAGGGCATCTCCTACACCAAGGCAAGTGGCTCACCCGGGGCCAAATTCAGCAGAAATTCCCTCATCTAATGGGGGACCTCAACGCAATGGAGACCATTGCTTCCTAAGGAGGGAGGATTGATCTAGATGGATATTGGTGGCCACCACCTTTTCCAACTGGCTCAAGACAGTTTTCTAACAATTTTGGCAATTTACTATTTTTAGCAGTTTTAACTTCTAGGGCCATTTTAAGGGCCTAAATTAAGGTTTTTTAGGATCGATCTCCTCAATGATAGCTGAAGAAATCATTGAGCCCCCAAAATGAATCTCCTCGACAATACCTTTCCAACGGGCTATCACACGCCTAAAACGAAGATCGCATGCAAAAGTTACAACCCCGAGAAGTTGATGTACTCACTTACCCAAACGGGGCCCACATGACTTTTGGCGCTTCATCTCCTAGTGTTAGGTTTTTGGATGTCTAGGGTTTTGGGCATTCTTGTTTATTGTAAAAAGGCCTTTAGAGCCTCATTGTAATGTTCTTCTTGCGAATGAGCTCAACCGTCACATCTCTTCTCAGAGATAAGTCGCCACCATTCCAACAAGCTTGTTTCCGCTGCATTTTACAGTTTCAGCTTATTTCATTATTGAATAGAAAATCAATTTTACTGTATCTCTATTATTTTTTGCTAAGAATCTGTTAATAATCTGTATTCATTTCATTCTGCTCATAAAATCCAGATCACCCAGCTCTTACAGATTCACAGAAGACCACTTGGTCTTGATCTTTGAGATGAGAAAGGACCTGGCAGAGCAGCAACACCGCCAGAGCATCTTCAGCAAGCGTCTGGATGCCCTGTATGACTCCCTATCAAGCAAGCCTGAGAAGAGTCGATGCTCGACTTGTTGCCAGCCTTTCATCTTCTGACTCTATCAATATGGACGCCCGGGTTCATCCCATGTCTAACATTTTCACAGGTTTTTCCTCTGGTTTAATGGCTAAGTTTTTGTAATTTTTGCATACCATAGTCTCTGGTTCAAGTTCGATAGGTGGTCGGGGCACGCAGTCCACCACATGTTCTGATTTCCATGCTTGTGGCAGAACAGGTGGCAAGTCTCCATGTTTGTATGTCGATAGTTGTCAGCTTTTCTTAAACTTTTGGAACAATGAACAGTCGTCGTGTCCACGCGTTTTGGTTTCCACTACGGTGGCAGAACATTTGACGTGCTATAATGTACACTCAGACACATATGTTTTCTGCTAAGGCAAGGTATTATAATATTTTTATTAAAATAAAAAAATCAATATAAATTGATTTATGATGAATTACAATTTACAATATATCCAAAAAAAAATATTTAAATATTTTTTATAAAATAATATATAAATAAATAAATAAATATTTAATTAAGAATAATATATATAAATAAATATGTCCAAAAAAAATATTTAAATATTTTTTATAAAATAAAAACTTAGTAATTAAGAATAATATATATAAATAAATATGTCATATAGTCACTCTAACTAAATTAAAAAGGATTAAAAAAATTTAAAATTATTTATTTAAAAAATTAATTAAAAATATTTTCATAATATGGATTTTTTTTTTTAATGTTGGAAGGAAAAATGTGTAGAATAGTTCATTATTTTAGCATAATCATTATTCTTTCAAAAATTGTTAAACCAAAATATATATTATATGTAAGGATGAGAAAACTTATGATAATGATATTGATAAGACTATTATTATAATAATTTTGGAGAACATAATAAGATTATTGATACAACTTGAGTGGGCCTAATGGTTAAGAACATGTGTTTCTTCTTAAGAGGTCACAAGTTCAAATCTAGAGACTTTACCACTCAAATCGTTGGATGGAAGATAATGATAATAATAAGACTATTACCATAATAATTTTGAAAAACATAATATAATAATTTTTAAAATCTAGTTTTAAAATTCAATTATATTTATATTTTAAAATATACTTTAACTATTAAAAAAAATTATTTAAAAAATATAAATATTTTAATTTATTAAAAATGTTTTCAATTTTCTTTTTAAATTTAATTATTTTCAAAATTAAATAGAGGTACTTTAACGTAAGTACCTCTAAATATCATATCTATAAAGAAGTTGTTAATATCTACATATGGTTGTTAAATATCATATCTTCTCTTTTCTTTTTTCGTTCGAAATGGTATGTTCATGGTTTCAATGTCTCATATGTTATAGATGTCAACTACTATACGTAACTCAAAAAATCCAAACACCTTCGTTTTTTTAATTTGGTCAGAAATACTTCTACAATAAGCATTGCCAAGGAGGGACCCACGGGCTAATTGGACAAGCAAAACAAACACTTCAAATTCAACGCATCAACCCTAAACGTCACCCTATCTCGCTCTTACATTTCACGGTTTTCGGGTTTATAAAATTAATACAATCTAAACAGTCCGAGTATTATTAAAGTTATTAAACATAAGAATATAATCAAACTAGTGAGTAATATTGTTTCCATACATCAAACTAGTGAGTAATTATTTAATCAATAATTGTATACATACAAATATATCAAGTTATGTTATAAGATACATATATTATTGAAGCACAGAGTTTGGATGAGGGTTTCGGAGCTTAGATTTCAAGGTGGCGGGGTAGATCGTGCACATTAGTATGGAGGGCAATATACACCTAGTGGATTATATGGACGATACATTATCTAGACTTAATATTTGTACAATTTCTAGATATCTCTTCTATCTTTCAAGGCTTCAGAAGGATGAGGTGGTCTTTCGAAGGCTTTAGAAGGATGGGGTGGCATTTGAGAGGGTTAGAGTTTAAGGTGCAGAGGATGACAAATCAAAGTCCCCAGGAGAACGTATTAGATCTAGATCCAGTCTGGATATTATCAGTACTCACTCAGGGGTTTTGGGTTTTTCGAAGTGCGACAAAGTTAAGGTGGTCGTTGGAAACAACACCCCTCTAACTTCATCGGAGTAGGTGTAGACAAAGGGTTTTGGCACAAGTGCAAAGGAGGTGGGAGAATTTCACGACCTGGTACCGAAGGTTTATGACTTTTTATCAGAATTGGGAGGAATAGGGTTGATCAATGATTTTCTTGACTAAAGTCCCTAGCAAGGTGGCCTCCCTTCAAACCATGGATCGGGTCTGGCGAAGAGGAAGCGCAAGGTGGTGAAAATTTGTGGTGGAGGGGTCTCTCTGGTTGTTGGTGAAGGTCTACAAGTGGATCAAATTCTGGACTCGTCGGGTAAAACCCTAGTGGGTAAATTTCTTGGCAGAAGGATCGACATGGAACAACTTTGAAAATGGGTCTTGCAGTTTTGGTACCCGCTTCTTAGTTATGGGCCAACTTGTCACTTATTATCTAGAGGTTGGTTAGGTTTCATCTTCTGCTATGTTGAAGATGCTAATAATATTTTGAAGGGGTCTTGGTTTCGTGATAATGCCTTAATCTCCTTGAAACCATGGACTCCATTATTTTACCCTAAGAATGATTTCAATAATAATACTCATGTATGGGTTAAAATGCCTAATTGTCCTATCGAGTTCTGATCCGAGCCACTGATTTGTGCTATTGGGGATTTGTTGGGGAAAAATATTCTGGTGGATGACAGTTTTATGAAGTCCATGTCCTGCTCCATAGTAAGGGTGTTAGTGGAGATAGATGTGAGCAAAGGACTTTTTGAATCCATTGATCTAGTTTGGGAAGGGAGGAGGCATACATAGGTACTTGATTATCAAAACATTCCATTCAGTTGTGCACAGTGTCATGAGCTCAGTCATGTGCATAAGGATTGTGAGAAGCTTCTAGTTACAAAGTGTGGAGGAAGAAGGATGGGGCTACCAATGATTTGGGGGGTAATGTTCCCTATGATGTGGCTCCCTCACAAGCGACATGGAAGCTCATCGTTGATTCTGATACAATATTTTGTCCAATGGAAGGGAGTCATGTGGAGGCAATATCTACAACACTTGGGAACTTGGGCACATTATGATATGAGACTTGTCAATATCGCTTATACAAGGTTCAAAGCATGTATTTAGTCAGGCTTCGCGTAGTGAGGATGTGTTGTTGGCATATAGAGCATATACCCCTTCTTTATTAGTTCAGAGACCCTCGAAGCAAGAAAGATCTGGTCTGGTGTGGGAGCTAACTCCGGGTAAGATAAATCATTCTTGTGTTTTATTGCCTCTTTCTAACATTAATGAAGATTCTAGGAATAGGGAGAGAATTTTGGATTTTCATACATGAGGAGGTAAGGTGGATGGTGGGAAGGTCTTTCTCCCTTCAATTCCTGTTGAGTCTCCTACCCTTCCTTTTTCCATAGACCTACCTAGGACTTCGATGGATATCTCAAGGGATTTGGAGCCCTCTTTCATTGGTCATTCTTCAAGGATAGGACCAATGTCAGACTACTCCTCATCTTTGTTTACAGGGGGAGGTCACTATCAATTGTGGCCTCGAAAGGGGCCCACAACCCTTGTTTCTTCTTAGTCCCAGGGGTTGGGGTTTGACCCTTTAAAGGAATTCATACCTTCTTTGATGGGGATGAAGTCAACCCTCAAAAGGGTGCAGAAGAAAGTTGTCTTGGAAATTAACCAAGGTTGACAAAAACTCATTATTGGGGCCCTTAGAGTAGGTTGATCCCGCTACCCAGTTTCTCCATGAAGATCCTCCTATTGAATATCTGTGGGTTGGGGGGGCAAGCCAAAACGTTGGCCCTAAAGAGTTTGACGGAGGTCAATCAACCATACATGGTTTTGATTCAAGAGACTATGGTGAGGGGGGATTTATTGGTGATTGAACTGAGCAATGATCCGAAAAAGATCTTTTAATGACTTGGTTAAGTTTTAAAACATGTATTAATTTACCATTTAGGAATTTAATGAAAGAGGAAGAATTTAAAGAAAACATGGCAGCCATAAATCAATATACAGATCTGGAAATAAGCATGAAGAAACAACAAACCATAACAACAAAATTTGATAACGGAGTTCGGCAATGTTGCCTACGTCTCTGGGCCTTTGTCTCAGTGGGTGAGGCTTTCTTATTTATGTTCAAAGCTTGAAAAGTACATCATAATAGTGCCAAATGGATTAAAAACTGATCTGGTCGTGTTCTACCAGATCTCAAGAACCCGAAAAAACTGACGGCATTGAAAATGGATGAACGAAGCTCCCAGAAATGGCCTACAAAGGTGCTCTTCTCAATGGCTTCCCTGCATAAAAATGGCTTTGGCTCAACAATTCTTCAACATTTTCATATTTTGAACCTCTTCTTTTGGCTTCAAGAACCTCTAGTTTATATATACTTGAAGTGGGTAACAACCTCCCAACTTCTCCCCAATATCTGGACTCAAAAAGGGCTCCAGATCCCCCAATATTGGCCAAAATCTCTCAAAACTGCTGAAAAATCCAATAAAATCTTAATATAAAGTCATAAAACCCACTTTTGGACCTAAAATTCGGGTTCCTGGTCACTTGGGTGCCTCCATGTGGCCCTGGGATAGGTTGGCGCTGGCCCTTAGCCCTTAGCTCTCGGCCCTTGGTCACAGGTGTGGCCATATGGCCAAACGTTATACCTCCACGCGCAAATGGTTAGACTTGGCCCCTGGTTCCTAGTGCCTTGGTTGGCAGACTAGACCAACCGACCGGGCGCCTATCCACACACATTTGCGCTATACTCTTATAGTAGTGGGTCATATGTAGTAACGCCGAAACCAAGGACTAAACCCATATGTAACAACTATCGCGCCAATGGATAAGAGTGTGGGCACATGGTTGTGGTTGTATGGATGTGCGTCGGGGATGGGGCTAGGCCCCAACCCTTACTCCACCCATATTACACCATATATCAGTTTAAATATAAACTTTGAACATAGTATAACAAGACATACCACAGGCGGGCTGGTAGTCCAGCCCTACCAAACCTTTCGCCACCCGGACCGGAGGTCACAAGTTCGACTCCCCGGGAGTCCAATAATTTTTCCAAACAATCGACCAATGCAGGGGTGCCACATGGAATCCCAAGAATGGGCCACGTGGCACCATGCTATTCGCCCAGCTAACAACCACGTGTCAGATCATGACCAGTCCACGCAACTACCAACATGTCTTCCCTGTCAGTGTGCCAACTGTACCTGCCATGTCACTGTGTGCCACGTGTCACCCTTGCAGTGGTGCCATGTGTCACCCTTGCAGTGGTGCCATGTGTCACAATATGACTTGTCCACATCTGCACCTACCCATGTCAGTGCATGTCCACGTCAGCATGCCAACGCACCCTGCCACATCACCTGTACGGCCTATACAGTCAGCTGCCACATCAGAACTGTACGGACTGTACAGTCATCAAATTTTGCATGTTTGGAAAAATGAAAAGAATGGGATATCTTTCGCATATGATGTATGTTTGATCCCATTCAAGTTGTGTTGGTTTCGTATCGACGAGGCCTACCCACACGTCCGTTTTGAAGCCATTCTGAGCGCTTTTATTTTTAGGCCTTCTTGGACCCATTTTGATTCCTGAATCCATTATGGATCACACCTCCCCACTAAAAACATTTTGGTCCTCTAAAACGTTACTGACCAGTCACCAAGTGTGGGATATACCACCCCACTTGTTCTTTGTCTTTAAACTTTGTCCTGTGCACCTGTCTTATCAAGATCAACTGTAAAACAACCATGATAATTGACAACATATTGTTAGCCATTTGTACTCTGTCACATCTTACTAAAGCCACTATCATCCATGTTGACAACATTACTAATGATAACATCATAAATATGAATTCAAATGAGCTAATATGTTTTTAATACTTGCACGACATTAGCTTATCTTGAAGCAAAGTGTGATTGATCTTCCATTCTACAATCATCGCTTGTTCTTTCTTAAGATCAATTACTTGATTTGGGACAATTATAGGTGTGTTGCTTGCATGAGCCGCCTTTCTTAATTGTTCCATTGTTTGAAGAGATTGATTTGCTTTTAAATGATGAGCATGTACAAAATATTATTTGCTTGCTTTGATTAAGTGATATTGATTATGTTCCCTGTAGAAGATTACTTTGCGATCATACAAATAAGGACTCCCTAATACCACTCCACATTCATTGAGTGGAACCACATCACATGTTACCTCATCTGCAAACTTAGATGAAATTGCAAACTTTAATGTGCATTGCTTTGTTATGTGCAATTTATGATTGTTGCTTATCCATTTAAGTGAGTAAGGATTATGATGCATCTGAGTGTTTAATCCCAATTGTTTAACCACTTCCTCTGAAATCAAGTTAGATTGAGATCCACTATCTATCAATGTGTCGACCTTAGTATGCCTCATTATGACTCTGATGTGAAACAATTTACTTCTAGAATCAAATCCATCACCAATTTTACCTGTCAAACCAACCTATGAAATTTTAGATTCATCACATGAATCCGATCCCAAGTCTGTTGGTCATGTTGTTGTTGTGTTACGATGGAAAAACTCTCTATGTCTAGGGTGAAACATAACAGACAGGTATGATTGCAGAAATCAACTCAATTCCAACATATGCTATATAAACCAATGTGCAAGCAAGATAAGAAAGAGGCCTACCTCGTTCCAATGTTTGATGATGTCCACCGTTGAGCACTTTATCCCTGTAACAACCCTAGTTGAATATATGCTTAGGGATTATTAAGTAAAATTTATTAGGTAATTAATTTTTCTAACATGTTATTAACTAAACAAAGATTAGCATAATAATATTAATTAAATATTTATTAATTAATTAATTGTTATAATTTTGAATAATTAATTAATTAAATATTTAATTACCTATCGCATTGAATGAACAGGGTAATAGATTTAAGAGGGTTAATAAATTTAATTGTTTAATTAAATGATCTACGTATACTAGGGGATAAGAAGCATTAAAAATAAGGATAAGGAAACATTAAATAATAGGGTAAGGCATTAACTATGTGGATAAGGTAATGAATGTATAGACAAGGAAATAAATGAGGAGAAAAGGGCGGTGAAGGAGGGATATGAAGGGAGGAGGCTTACGAAAGAAGAGGGGATTATCATTCTACTTGTTTTTGGGGAGAGGGTTCTCTTGGATTTTTGGGGGGGTTCTGAGTTTGAGTTTTGCAATCGAGGGAGGATCATTATGGGGGGCACCGGTTTGTTGGGGGTTTTGGGCACGGGGGCCAAGATTCCTTACGGTATCCTGGAGCTAGGGAGCCGCACAGGCTCTGTTCCTAGTTGGCAGGGAGGAAAACTCGGTTTTGGGGCACAATTTGGTCAAAGCAACAGGTTGGGCAGGGCAGTAGGGAAAAGCAACAGGGAGGACATTCAGAGGTCGAGAATTTAGCATCACATAGAAGTATTTTAGGTACGCATTCTCATGAATATGTAATGGTTATTTAAAATTATTAGCATGTTGTTATTTAGATTTCTGTTGCTTATATGAATTTCTGCTACTTATATGATGAATGAAAGAAATTAATTAGAAGTAATTTTTAACTGTTTAAATTTATGAGTATTTTAGGCTTAATTTAAAAATGAGGTTCTTACAATCCCAAAGCTTTATACATGCAGCAAGTTCTCAACAAATAAGCAGAGAAAGCATATAGTGATAATATAAAGGGGTTAGCACATTAGATAGCATAATCCATTAATAAACATAACAAACATGCCCATGGATAATAATCATATATTTGCATGCTATTAATAGGGCGGGAAAGGAGTATTTATATTAAATATGATCAGCAGAAGCGTAAACATTACAAACTTCTGTGTCGGCACGGTTCGGAACCAAGAAACCAAGTTCCTTCCAACTGGGCCTCCATCAAAGGCGACATTTGTCTCAGTAGGTGAGGCTTTCTTATTTATGTTCAAAGCTTGAAAAGTGCATCATAATAGTGCCAAATGGATTAAAAATTGATCTGGTCGTGTTCTACCAGATCTCAAGAACCCAAAAAAACTGACGGCACTAAAAATGGATGAACGAAGCTCCCAGAAATGGCCCGCAAAGGTGCTCTCCTCAATGGCTTCCCTGTATAAAAATGGCTTTGGCTCAACAATTCTTCATCATTTTCCTATTCTGAACCTCCTCTTTTGGCTTCAATAACCTCTGGTTTATATATACTTGAAGTGGGTAACAACCTCCCAACTTCTCCCCAATATCTGGACTCAAAAAGGGCTCCAGATCCCCCAATATTGGCCAAAATCTCTCAAAACTGCTGAAAAATCCAAGAAAATCTTAATATAAAGTCATAAAACCCACTTTTGGAAAATAATAAAGGCATAGCCCCTAAAATCCAGGCTCCTGGTCACTTGGGTGCCTCCATGTGTCCCTAGGATAGGCTGGCGGTGGCCCTTAGCCCTTAGCTCTCGACCCTTGGTCGCAGGTGTAGCCATATGGCCAAACGTTATACCTCCACGCGCAAATGGTTAGACTTGGCCCTTGGTTCCTAGCGCCTTGGTCGGCAGGCTAGCCCAACCGACCGAGCGCCTATCCACACACATCTGCGCTATACTCTTATAGTAGTGGGTCATATGTAGTAACGTCGAAACCAAGGGCTAAACCCATATGTAACAACTCTCGTGCCAATGGATAAGAGTGTGGGCACATGGTTGTGGTTGTATGGATGTGCGTCGGGGATGGGGCTAGGCCCCAACCCTTACTCCACCCAGATTACACCATATATCTGTTTAAATATAAACTTTGAACATAGTATAACAAGGCATACCACGAGTGCGCTGGTAGCCCAGCCCTACCAAACCTTTCGCCGCCCGAACCGGAGGTCACGGGTTCGACTCCCCGAGAGTCCAATAATTTTTCCAAACAATCGACTAATGGAGGGGTGCCACGTGGAATCCCAAGAATGTGCCATGTGGCACCATGTTATTCGCCCAACTAACAACCACGTGTCAGACGATGACCGGTCCACGCAACTGCCAATGTGTCTTCCTTGTCAATGTGCCAACTGTACCTACCACATCACCGTGTGCCACGTGTCACCCTTGCAGTGGTGCCATGTGTCACCCTTTCATATGTAACACTCCCTCGGTCGTCATCCAACCCATTGGACGGGCAGACGCTACTTTGCGGAACAACATCATTTTATGCTTAATTAATAACATGCATTTAAAACAGGTTAAACACATTTAAACTCAGAGTCAGCACAAAATTACTGCTGACATAAATAATCCATGGACTTAACATTAATTCATATGCACAACAGAATACATGATAAATATAAATACACAGACATGCAAAACATAATTAAAACATCATCTGGTACTTATCTTTGAAACGGTGGTAATTCTACCAACCATGTGCAGGCCTTCCACGAACCTCCCAGCCTTAGACCATGTTGCTCATCAAGCTCAGCAGTGGGTCACCCCCGAGATGGGACTAAGCTCCACCCCAAGGTAAGGAATCCTAGGCTAGGCTGAGGTTACAGGTAAAACAATACAGAATGACTAGAAGGATTCTTCCTAGGATGAAATCTTACACCCACTACTCCTGGACTCTCATTCCCCACATGCATGTTCCACTCGGGAGTATACACCTTCACAAGCACAGTCCATCGGTGCTACACCTCCCTCTCTGGGACTCGACAACAAGATGGATTGGGAAGTCTCAGAGCCCGAAGCTGGTGCTGGACACTCTCTGGAAGAAACCACTTCCCAGCAAACTCTCTCACCTAGAGAGAGTTGCTCACAGGCTTGACAACCTGTCTCTTCCAACAACAATCACCTCCCTCACTTGGAGAGAGGTTACACACAGGCTAAGCACAAACTCACACTGGCCAGTAAGCCACGCGCAGTCCAGCACTGCGTGGCCACAACAACCAATTGGGAAAACAGACACGGGCTTCCCAAATAGGCTCATCAATCACGAAATAGACTCACGGTTTTGGTTTCGGGATTGCACAAGGTGTACAGAGATCCCACGCACAGGCTCAAACTGTCCAGGCAAGTAATGTACCGGATTCCTTAGGAATCAACACAGGCTTTTCGGCTTTCAGGGATGCATGAGGGTATTCCTACCGAGGTCAGATGGGACTCCCCTCAAACGGTCGACGGTGGAATGGGAAAAGAACCCCCATCACGACTCAATTCAATAGTTTTAACTGCATGCACTTGGGTTGACACTTGTCACCCATGAAACTGCATGCGTTCCATCAGCTTGCATTCCTCCCCATTTGGAAGTCACTTGTCATTCCAAAAGAACTTAGGATAAAACATATATTTCACATGTCTTTTTGGAATAATATTAAAATATTATTCCCAAGGACTTAGCCCCTAGGCTCAACACTTAGCCCCTCTTCCCACCTTCCAGCCCCTAATCCCTTACCCACTATGTGGAAGCTTAGCCCCCCATCACTCATTCATCGTGGTCAGTCTGCACACAACAATGTTTATAATTTTATTAATGCTCTGCATAGATACATGTACAAAATCAGGCTCTTGGCCTTCAACACTTAGGCTCTCTAGCCTAATAATCACATAAGCCCACCAACTTATATTAACTTGGCTCACCAGCCTATAAAACATAATTACAATTCATTTCATAAACATGATTTACAATAGGGCTCGGTCTTGGGGACATTACAATCCCCCTCCCCTTATTTTTGCACTATCCTCAGTGCAACTTTACACTGCATCCGCAAGCTTTTCAAAATTTTCAAAAAGATGTGGGTACTCTACCCGCATAACATCTTCATGCTCCCATGTTGCGTCCTCGGGACCGTACCAAGTGCACTGGACCTTTACAAGACCTATAGCTCGATTCCGGAGCTGTTTGTTTTTCCTATCCAATATGCGCACAGGATGCACTTGCAGGACACCTTCTGGTTCCCCCTGAATCACATTCCAATCGATAACATGATTAGCATCAGGTATATATTTCTTAAGAAATGAAACATGAAACACATTATGTACAGTCATAGATGTAGGTAATGCAAGCTTATATGCAACTGGCCCAATCCTTTCCAGGATTTCAAATGGCCCACAAAATATGGCTGCCAACTTGGCGCAACTTCCTAGCTTAAGGGAACTCCTGTTAGTTTTCACTTTCAGGAAAACATGATCACCCACTTTGAATTCTCTGTGGGTTTTGTTCTTATCAGCATAACTTTTCTGCCTGTCCTGGGCAGATTTCAAATTCTGTTTAATTTTTATCATTTGGTCCTCCATCTCCTTGAGCAACTCTGGCCCAACTACTGCTCTGTCAGCTGGCTTATCCCAACTCACTGGAGTGTTGCACTTTCTTCCATAAAGTGCTTCAAATGGGCTCATCTTCAACGATGCATGATACCCATTATTGTAGGTGAATTCTACCAAATGCAGGTAGTCTTCCCATCTTGATGGTTTGTCCATCACGTACATTCTCAACAAGTCTTCTATTACTCTGTTCACCCTCTCTGTCTATCCACCAGACTCAGGATGATACGCTGTACTAAAGTTCAGATTCGTTCTGAATCCTTTGAACAATCCTTTCCAGAAATTCGAGGTGAATTTCGGGTCCCTATCAGACACAATTGTTTTAGGAATTCCGTGCAAGCGTGCCACTTCTTTTAAGAAAATATCAGCAACATCTGCTGCCTTGTGAGTGGTTTTCAGTGGAATAAAATGGGCAGATTTTGTAAGCTTGTCCACCACAACCATGATCGAATCGTGTTGCTTGCTCATTCTAGGCAATCCTGTAATAAAATCCATGGTCACCACTTCCCACTTCCATTCAGGAATGGGCAAAGGTTGCAGCAACCCTGCTGGGTGCCTATGCTCAGCTTTAACTTTCTGGCACTCCATACATATGGTGATGTATTCAACGATCTCTCTCTTCATACCCGGCCAAAAGTAATGGCTCTTGACTGCTGCCACAGTCTTCTGATATCCATGGTGTCCAACATAAGTCACGTTATGCGTTTCTCTTAGAATCGCAAGTTTCAAACCCTGGACATTGGGTATATAAACTCTGTTTTTGTACAGAAGTATTCCATCAGCTTCCAAGGTGTAACTTTCCTCTTTCTGTGGTCTCTCACTTTGTTGTAGCTTTGCTACCAAGTCTCTGTACTGCAAATCTGCATTTGCAGCGTCCAAAATTCTATCCTTAATATCAGTCCTGTACATGCTAATGGCTGAAGCATGTAAGTCGTGCACCTTTCTGCTGAGTGCATCGGCCACCTTGTTTTCCTTCCCTTTGATATGCTTGTTATCAAAGTCATATTCACACAGAAATTTCAGCCACCTACTTTGTCTAGCGTTTAAGGTTGGCTGATCAACCAAATATTTCAGACCGTTATGGTTTGTTCTGAGTTCAAACCTCCTTCCCATGAGGTAATGTCTCCATTTCCTCAAAGCGTGAACGATTGCTGCCAACTCCAAATCGTTCGTGCTCTTTCGGCTTCCTGGACTCATAACAGATTACAAATCCATTATGACTTAGAACCCCTCCCAGTCCTTTTATGCATGCATTAGTGCATACTATGAAATCTGCAATCCTCAGGATTGGAGCACTGGTTAACAACTACTTCAATCGCTGTAAACTTTCCTCACACTCTTCAGTCCATTGAAACTTTTTCTCCTTCCTTTGCAAGGAAGTGATAGGGTGAGCTATCTTTGAGAATCATGTGATAAACCTTTTGTAATATCCCTCTATACCCATAAAGGATCTAACTTCTGCCACATTCCTTGGCGCTAACCATTCTCTGATGGCCTCAACCTTCTTAGGATCCACGATGATCCCTTCTTCTGAAATAATGTGCCCCAAGTAATGGATCTTCCTTTGATAAAACGAACATTTTCTCAACTTGGCATACAACTGGTGTTCTCTCAACACTTGCAGCACCATCCTCAGGTGTTGTTCATGCTCTTCTTTTGACTTGGAATACACCAAAATGTCATCCAGAAAGACTATGACAAACTTGTATAGATAGTCCCTGAATACACCATTCATCAAGCACATAAAAACAACAGGTGTGTTTGACAGCCCAAACGGTACCACTGTGAACTCGTAATGACCATACCTTGTTCTAAAGGCGGTCTTACTGATGTCTTCATCCTTTATTCTTACCTGGTGATATCCCAATCTGAGATCTATCTTAAAAAATATTTCCGCACCTTTCAACTGATCAAAAAGATCGTCGATCCTCGGCAGAGGATACTTATTCTTGACAGTTACTTTGTTCAACTGTCTGAAATCAATGCACAGCCTCAACTTCCCATCCTTCTTCTTCACGAATAGGATCAGGGCACCCCAAGGTGACACGTTGGGGTGAATGTACCCCTTCTTTAGAAGCTCTTCAAGCTGCAATTGCAACTCTTTCAACTTTGGCGTACTCATTCTATAAGGAGCTTTCGACACTAGAGTTGCTCCAGGCATCAAATTTATAGAAAAATTGATGTCTCTCTTCGGAGGTAGTCCAGGTACCTCCTGAAATACTTCTTCAAACTCTGTAAGTACTTCATGGTCTCCAATCTTTGGGACTTCATCTCTAGATGCTTCTTCCACACGGGCTGCAAATAATTGACAGCCTTTTCTGTAGCACTTCTTCAGCTGCATTGTTGAGATTTCTCTAACCACCACAGCTCTGGGAATCCCTTGAACTGTTTTCTAATTCCCTTCCTCATCCAGGCATGTAAACTTCTTGTTACGAGAGTTCAGAAGCGCATGGTGTGGTCCAACTAGCCCATCCCAATTAAGCAGTCATAAGAGCCTAAAGGAAGAATATTCAATTCAGCCTTAGTGCTCAATCCTTTCATGTCCACAAGACAAGACTTAACCAACTCAGTGACTTTCCTCTTGGTTCCTGTAGCCAACTGCACTAACCAAGACTTTTCATGTTTGCTTCTTGATAGATGCAAACTTTCCACCACCCTAGGATCTACATAACTATGGCTAGCCCCTGAATCAATTAAAATAATAAATGGTCGGTTGTTAATCATACCTTCCACTTCAATCATGTGCGATTGAAATTGAGATTTCTTATTGTCCAGGGCCGCATAGATCCTTGGCATTCTACTACCCATGTCCTCCACTGTTTCATCTTGTTGAACATTATGGACAGTTCTTGCTTTGCCATTTTTATGGGGACAAACTCTGTATTTGTGGTTCCCTTTACAGCCCCAACACTGAATGGGTGTCTGTCTCTGTCTTTTTTCCCCCACTTCAGCTATTCTTGGCTCTCTAAACGATATATGTCCTTGAGGACTATTTCTGAAAAAGGGAGGTTCGTTTCCCTTCTGCCTTTGTTCCTTCTTAAACTTCCTCTGGTCATCCCAAGCCTTCTGAAAGGTAGGCTTTTCTCTTTGTTGTTCATATAAGAATTTAGCCCTTCTTATTGTTTCTTCCATAGTCTTAGGATCATCATATTGAATCTTGTCACCAATGGTAGGTGGCAGTCCACTCAAATACCTATGAATCTTGTCAGCCTCATCCTTGATGAATGGAACATACTTCAATAGTTCCAAGAAACTTCGTTTGTATTCATCAATGGTCATGTTACCTAGCTTGAGTTCGAAGAACTCCTTCATCTTTCTGTCATAGTATCTTTTAGTCAGGTATTTCTTCTCGAAATACCTCTTGAACTCCTTCCAAGTGATATCTTTCTCTCTAATGTGTTGCACCTACACAAATTGATCCCACCACATGGATTCTTTTCCTTTTAGTTGATACATCACATTTATTCCTTCTGCATGAGAGGAATAATTATGTCGTTGGAAATATTTCCTCGTGCCAAGCAACCATGTTTCGGCATCTTCCTCATTCTTATGTTCTCCATAAAATGTGGGAGGCTTAATCTTATTCATCTCCCCTTTCAATTCATCCATCCCAGATCTCCTGTGCTTTTGGGTAGGGGATGGGCTTGAACTACTATTTTCCTCCCTACTAGAATGCTTTGGTGAGTGACGATGATGTCTGCCACCACTCCTCGATCTTCTTCTCCTCTCAGGGGTCCTGACACTTCTTGATCTTCTTTTCCTCTCAGGGGTCCTGCGACTCTCTGTCTTGCTTGAGTCACTCCCCTTCTCCAATTTCCTTTCTATTTTTTCTAAGCTCTTCAACATTTTAAAGTTGAATTCACCCTGCTGATCCATGACTCTCATGAGCTTTCAGCTATCAGCTTGGCGAGCCTGGGCATCTTTCTGCAATCTTGCAATGAGTTTCATCATATGTCATTCCTTATCCAATTCTCTTTCGTGCCCATTGGAGTTCGATCCTTCGACTCCCAGGTTGACATCCCTTCCTTCTCTTTCGTCCTCTGATTCAGAGGCAATCTGCACTTCTTCCATTTCTATACTCGGTTGTCCTGACACTCATTGAACTCTGCACACACAACATGCAACCAACTGAAGTTTGTTAGGACTTAAACCCTTAATAAAACTTCAACATTCATAAACCAATGTGAATAAGAAAAATGTTTTGAATCCACTAAGTTTTCTGAGCTCTATTTGGCTCTGCAAATTTTGGGACTTCTGGTTTCGGGGTCTCCGTCCATGAGACTCTCATAATCACTTTCGAGTTTTGTGGTTTTGGTCCACGAGGATCCAAAATTTAAATCCTCGACGGTTCTTTTGTCTTCAAAAATTTTGGGACTTTGGGACTTCGGGGTTTTGGTCCACGAGGATCCAACAGTTAAATCCTCGACGGTTCTTTTGTCTTCAAAAATTTTGGGACTTTGGGACTTCGGGGTTTTGGTCCCCGGAGGTTCTCGCACTCGCTTCCCTCTCCAACTCCCGCCTCCCAAACCTCCAACCTCTCTCCCCTTGGGCCCACAACACAGTGGTCGCCAACCAAGGTAGGGATTTCAGGATTTCGGCACTTCGGTTTTCGAGTCTTCGGTACCCGGGAGTTCACGAAGCAGTGACTCCAAGTCTCTTGTCGCTTCAATCTCTGACTTTCGAAATTTCTATCTCCTTACCCTCCGATCCCACAGTACAGTTGTCACCCTTAACCACGGTGGCGCGTGGCACGTTCCGGAGGGTCCACGTCACCCTCGGTGACGTCATCGTGACTCTCGCTTTTCTTCTCGACCCACTGACATGTGGTACACACCCATGTCTTCACGTCCATTCCAAGTGAAATCCAACGGTTAGACTTCTCTCAGATCTACGGCGCAAATCCTTTCAGTGTTTCGGGGGACCCACATAAAGTTGCCCATTCCGGACCCCCCGCCCCCCCCTTATTAAAGGTAGAAAGGAAAAGGGGGTCCGGAATCCAATCTTGTCCATAGATTCGAGTGCCCCAATCTAAGCCGTCGAAACCTATGCACTCAATTTCGGACCCCCCCCCCTTGTTAAAGGTATAATGACGACCAGGGTCCAGAATGGAACCCTGGCCATAGATCTGGGCGCGCAAATTCTAGCTGCCCAGATTTTCCCGCCACTTAACTAAATTACGGTCTATTAATCTACTTGATCCAACGATCAAGTTCCTCTCCTACGATCTACAATGTAGATCGTTTCGGGATTTCATGTACCGTGATTTCCACACTCCTATGCAACTTCAAAGGGTTTTAAACCTCGTACACATTCTCCAGATCTGGCAGTCGTGAGGGTTCTCCTTTCCTCCCACACAGATCCTACGGCTCCAACACTTCATGCATTGAGCTCTCTCTCTCTCTCCCGGTGGCCATATACCACACCGGTTGCAGTTCTAAAATACTGCTAATCCTCCTGAGCTTTGTAACATGGTCAAGTGACTCCTTGACACTCAGGAACATTCTGGTTTTTGAAATTGGCCCTCCCGACACAATTTCTTCTCAAAAAATTTCGGTCTGAAGACCACTTATCCGACCCATCTAGGCTCAGCATTGAAACCTTGTCTCTGATACCATTCTGTAACACTCCCACGGTCGTCATCCAACCCACTGGTTGGGCAGACGCTACTTTGTGGAACAACATCATTTTATGCTTAATTAATAACATGCATTTAAAACAGGTTAAACACATTTAAACTCAGAGTCAACATAAAATTACTGCTGACATAAATAATCCATGGAATTAACATTAATTCATATGCACAACAGAATACATGATAAATATAAATACACAGACATGCAAAACATAATTAAAACATCATCTGGTACTTATCTTTGAAATGGTGGTAATTCCACCAACAATGTGCAGGCCTTCCATGAACCTCCCAGCCTTAGACCACGCTGCTCATCAAGCTTAGCAGTGGGTCACCCCCGAGCTGGGACTAAGCTCCACCCCAAGGTAAGGAATCCTAGGCTAGGCTGAGGTTACAGGGAAAACAACACAGAATGATTGGAAGGATTCTTCCCAAGATGAAATCTTACGCCCACTACTCCCAGACTCTCATTCCCCACATGCCTGTTCCACCCGGAAGTATACACCTTCACAAGAAAATTCCATCAGTGCTACACCTCCCTCTCTGGGACTCGACAACAGGACGGATCAGGAAGTCTCAGAGCCCGAAGTCGACCTTAGTATGCCTCATTATGACTCTTATGTGAAACAATTTACTTCTAGAATCAAATCCATCACCAATTTTACCTGTCAAACCAAACGCTCAAATTTTAGATTCATCACTCGGATCCAATCCCAAGTCTGTTTGCCGTGTTGTTGTTGTGTTATGAGGGAAAAAATCTCTATGTCTAGGGTGAAACACAACAGACAGGTATGACTGTAGAAATCAACTCAATTCCAACATATGCTATATAAACCAATGTGCAAGCAAGATAAGAAAGAGGCCTACCTCGTTCCAACGTTTGATGATGTCCACCGTTGAGCACTTCATCCCAATGCTTTATACCTGCAACAAGTTCTCAACAAACAAGCAGAGAAAACATATAGTGATAATATAAAGGGGTTAGCACATTAGATAGCATAATCCATTAATAAACATAACAAACATGCCCATGGATAATAATCATATATTTGCACGATATTAATAGGGTAGGAAATGAGTATTTATATTAAATATGATCAACAGAAGCGTAAACATTACAAACTTCTGTGTCGGCACGGTTCGGAACCAAGAAACCAAGTTCCTTCCAACTGGGCCTCCACCACTTCAATCCTCCATCAAAGTCAAGCTCATAGAAGGGAGACAATGAGGTTCTCCAACAATAAGGAAAGAGCTTGGGGGTTGAACACTGTGTTCAGACTTGAGGGACAGAGGGATGCAGGCTCAATATGAAGTAATTTCTACAGAGTAACTTGGCTCTCAAAGTTGAATGCGTTCTCCCCTTTTCCATAGCTCGGAATTGGGCTCTTATAGCCTTCAAAATGCAATTGCAGGGCCGAGTCGGAACGTTTCTAGTATATGAAAGGCAAAGGATCAGAGATCTCCTGTCGTGACATGGAAACCCGACTCCATTTTTGTATTTTCTAGCACAAATCCCGATGTATGCGGGTTGTAGTGGAGCAGCCAGCGTATACACATGTTGTATAGTAGATAGGGCGTGTATATGTGGAAAAATATGTATTTTTATCTCTGGATTCATCAAAAAGGGATGATAAATCTGCATAGGGAAATGGAAAAAGGTCCTTTGTGCAAGATTGTATAAGGTGAGGCAAATATTTCTATAACAGATGCCCCCTAATGTGTGAGATTAGAGGAGAATCTGCGATGGCCGAAATACATTATAAATAACCTAGAAGTGGTGTGATGTGGACCCAGTTGGAAAGACTATTCTCTCATTAAATTATGCACTGACTTTACATACATGGCTTCCAATAGAATACACTACAAATCCATGTGGAAAATATACCAAACAAGTGTCCATGGCCATGAATAGGAAAATACAAATGTGGTTATATGCCAAAAGTTGTCATAGTCACAAACAAGGCCCAGTAGAACCAATCTCAAAATCAATCTGAAGATATCTGTATACAGTGGAGTACATTCTGATCTCCCATGATCATGGAATTCATATAGGTATTGGTCCAATAAAAAGGAAGAAACAACTCAGGAAAGTTGTGGCCACATAATGATGTCTTCAAGTCTTCTACAAAATCCACCAAGGTGCAAGTCTACATCATGTGAATAAAGGAGTTGAGGTCGAACACAATGAGACATCGTTTGATTATTGGTCATTGAGGTATACCGTTAACAAACGCGAGACAACCTACCATTAATGAAAGTAGGTATCAAGGCACCGAGCACATTCCTACAAGTGTGAATAAAGGGGGCAGTGTCGAACACCTGAGGAATCCATTGATCATGAGACATTGATGTATTCCCATCTATCAATGGTGAGAGAAGCTGCCACTAATGACTGCAAGCCTCAAGGTACTCAAAAAACTCTAGGTCTCACATCCAGAATAAATGAGTTGAAGTTGATGGAAAGAGACCCGCTGAAAGGAGAGCATTAAGACATCTCTCATCAGTCAACACGAGGAACAAAGTAGGAGCTTCATAATTTGGTGGAAATAGGACAAAGAACATGTTCACGAACCAACGACCCTGTGTGTATTTCGCGTGTGCCAAGTGCAAGTGGTACACGAAAAAGACCCTATGAATAACAACCAATGATGAAAACTGCTGACAAAGGCAATGAAACCACCAATAAGGCTAATGGCATCCAAGACACTACACGAATCCCAAAGTGTGAATAGATGTCTTGTCGTCGAACACAAGGGAAACCACCCATTCAACCACCAATGGTGAAATGTCGACTGTTCGGTTCAAGGTTACCTACCAATGATGAAAGTAGGACCAGGGTGCATGATATAAATACAGTACCATGTGATTCTGAGACAAATTGAGGGTATGGATGACATGCAAAGTCAAGAGTTATGAGGAGTGACCAACACAGGTTGATAGAATCCCTTTGAACAAGAGAATGAGATATACGGAAGACCCATGCAACATAGACTTGATGATGAAACCATGAGATGTAGGAGGCATCAATAAAATTCTCCATAGTGACTGGAAGAGTAACCAGTCGGTAGAGAGACTCTGTAATGAGATCATCTTCCTAAGGCTATGATAAACCCAAAATTTGTGGTGACAAATGGACTCAAAAACTTTGTGCTATGTTCAAAGGCGACATGACTGCTGCCAACATAATATAATACTCCCTTCCCACCCGTCTTTTTTTGGCTTTTTTCATAACAAATGAATGTTATGATGCAGAGGAGGAAACGAGTGTCACAAGTAAGCAAAACTAGTTCCAACATTGGAACATACCTATGCTCAATGCAAGGAAATGCATATGGGAGATGGACACTCGAGGTGATGTTCCCTCTTGGGTATAGGGTGTCAAATTGCGAAGGATATACACAAGGCTCTGCTTGGTTGAGGATGAAAAAGATGTTGAGGCAAACGGTTTATAACGCAAAGCAAGAACCGGCTAAAGGCTCAATACTGCAAGCAAGGGCATGAGATGCAATCATAAATTAACGCCAAAAAATGTCATTTTTTATGTCTTTTAGTCTACTTGGTGTGAAAAAGGAGTAAACTTGTGCCAAATAGACGTCTTTTCAAATCCAATTTACAAGTGTGAAAATGACAAGTTCACTCGGCGATCTTTTCTATTTTTGGTAACGAGTCGAAAAAGAGCTTAACTAAGACTCATGACCTTTCAAGTCCATTTTAACAAGTGTGAAAGGGACAAATCACTCGGAAATATTTTCATTTTTTCAAAAGGAGTCTGGAAAAGAGCTTAACTAAGAATCACGATCTTTCAAATCCTAAATAACGAGCGTGAAAGGGACAAATCGCTCGACAATCTTTTCTCTTTTTGGACGAGTTAGAAAAGAGCTTAACTCGGACTCGTGGGCTTTGTTCTAATCAGCATGTAATGGGGGAGGCCAAGGCTCCCATACCGGCGTTCTGCGTAATGTCAGTATCTTACGAATCGCTGACATAAGCTTGGTAAAGCCCAAAGCTCTCCAAGTCGAGGAGGATAAAGCACTAACAGAGTACATAGTCTCTGTGATTGTCCGAATAATGTCTCTTATAGAAAAATACATAGGTGGGGGAATCATATTACCCTTTGGACTATCCCAGCCAAAAGTGATCTTCTCATAACCAGGAGGGAGAGGACTTGGTGAAAGGGAAACTCTCTCTTTCTTAGAAGGTGCAGGATCTGGAATTTTGATGGCATAATCAAAGGATGCATCACTCTCCATAAGGAGAGTAGGATTGGCCAGAGATTGCATTGGTACAACCACTTCTTCAAATCTGGGTTGAAAAGGATGCGCGTCAACAAGGATAGGGGACGCATCACCCTTGACAACAGGGGTGAGTTCAAGAGGAGGTTGTAGCGGTGTTACCATCGTGTCAATCAAAGGGGAAGTAGTGTGAGGAGAAACCACAGATGCCTTAGACTACAAAGGGCCCTTGGGTGAGCCCCACGCTTCTGGTATCCCGACAGTAACTGGACACAGACGAGTAAGGTGATTTCCTTCGCAATTCTTGCAAAGGAACTTAGGTTTACATCTAAGGCGTCTAGGCTTCTCAATGTCTCCAGCATCGTTCACAACGGCTGGTGACATACTCTCACCATGATAGAAAAAGGTGGAAGAGTCATCTCCTACATGACGTACAGAGGTTGTAGATGTGGCATTGCTAGGGCTCGGGGTGATAATAGTGGTGCCCCTGACTTGACTAGTAGCGGTCGGGTGCGAATTGTTAACAAGACTTGTAGAAGTAGTTGACCCATCACCAACATAATTGACATAGGTTGGTGATGGAGCACCAGTATGACTAATAGTAACTGGGCTAGCGATAGGTTGTGGCATTTGATACCAAGGTCCAGGGAAAGATTGACTTTGAAACATATCAGTCCAGGAGGGGTCCTGGTTTACCCCATGTCCATATCCAAGAAGACAATACCCTCCGCCTAACTGATTCGAGGAAGTGTGTATGGGCATCATCACTGAAGTCTGCAAAGAGACGAAAGTATGATAAGAAGTACTTGAGTAAGGATATATATATTGCCCCCTTGCGAGGGGGTTCCATGAAGAGGAAAGCACGAATCGTAAAACTGCTTCTCCCCATATGAAATACCCGGGGATACATGAGGACTAGCCATCAGAAAAGTATTCGAAGGAAATGGCATGGTAGATAGAGGATATATGGATGGGGTGTAATAAGTGGCATAAGCACCCATCTGAATATTGGCTTCTAAAAAAGCATAGCTAGGATTGGATCCATAAGAAAGAAGGTTCCAACCTCCCATGGGGAGAGCTGGTTGAGGGATATGACTCATATCGAAAGAAGTAGGCATCAAAGCCATGGTGCCCCCAAATCCAATGCTAGGATTCATATAAATGGACCAAGGTGAAGATTGCACGGGTGAAGGCATATCAACAACAAAATGACTAGAGACCCAAGACACAGATTGAGTGTTATAGATCTGCATACCATTGTGAAAAACGGAAGGCTCTACCCCCATGGAATGAGTAAGCATCATGGGGTGGGTAGCAGTAAACGAGGGAGCAAAAGAAACTCCACTATCCATGATAATAAAACTCAATATATACTCCTAAGGCCAACTAGTAATCAAAGAGCATACCAAAAAGTCAGATGACAAATATGCATGCAAACGGGCTAAAGTGGTTGAGTGGCCTCCCTCCCTAAAGAAGGTATGTCTCATCCAAGAGGGACCCGAGACTCCCCGCTAAATATCAAAGGTAATAGAATCAGTTATAGGGGCCCTCATGGGCTTAAAAACCAATCGGTCAGATTCCCCCAAAGAGGTAATCCTCCATAAAGGTTGTGTGATGTTTGACCCCTATCTGACCCAAGGTACTAGCAGAATAACCCCTGCAAGTGACCTATGAGATACCTAAGTCAAGCAACTAATAAGCCACTGTATAACCGATGCACAGGCGAGCAGTCGTAAGTCTGGATCACCATATGGGTAGGGTAGAAAAGGATGAAACCTTGAAAGCACCGCCTCTCACGGATGTATGGGCACTAGCAAGATCCCCAAATATGAGTAAATCCACAGAAATATCTCTGACGCTAGGCAAGTATCAGGGGGATATCCCTTCAACCAACTTCGCACGACCTCATGATTAACTCCGGTGTGAGTGGAGCCTCCTGATCTTACCAATTATACAATGGACTTCTCAACTCCCTGTCTCAGATACATATGTTGATTTAATTGCCTTGGAGAAGTTTGCTCACAAAATCCTATTCCAAGGCACTAAATCCTAGGCTAGTTTGTGCACCCTAAAAAATAAAATCGTGACTAATCAATTTAAATTTAAAGAGAAAATTTTATTGGCTGTGATTACTCAAAAAGGTATGGAAATGAAACTCATGATGTTATGACTCTGCAAGAAAAGTAAATATGAATACAATGCAAAGTCCAACTTTAACTTTTCAATGAATGATATGCTTATAAAAACAATGCGATTTTTAATTTCAACTCTGCAATTCAGAAGTAAAATGCAATCCTTCACTAAATGCACTAAGCTAATGGTAAAGATTCAAAAGACAAAAATGCCAAGCAATGCAAAATGCCTATTTTTTTGTATTTTCAATATACTAAAAAGAAAATGCATGGACTGATAAGCAACCTGATATATAAATTCTATCGTGTATAAAAGGAATAACTCAGGAAGAATACTAAGCAGCAAAGCATACAACCCAATAGTACAAGGACAAATCAAAATGAAAAGACGAGAAAGATTCTGCCCAGAAATTCAACTCCAAACAGGTTTCCTTTCATCCCAGAGACACCTAACAGGAACTACAGAGACCTAAGAAAGCTCAACAACCATCAGATCCCACCCAACAATCACCAAACCAAGCAAAAAAGCAAGGAAACAAGGTGTACATGACTTTTCAGGCAAACAGAGCGTATATACGCAGCTTGCAGTGAGACATCATGCATGTGTATGTGACTGTCAAGGAAAAAGGAGAACATGTTTTTTTGCTATGGATTTGGAACTTGAACTTGAAGAAGAAGAAGTTGATGGAGAAGAAGGAGTTTAAGGAGGAATTTGAGGAGGATCCTCTCCTTCTTCACTTTTAACCTTTGAAGATTCACCTAGAACCGGTCTCTTCCATTCCAAGTAATCCTCATATAGAACCTTCATCATATCCGACATGGCGAAGAAAGTCTTTCGAAACTCTTTCTCATCATGAGAAAGTCCCTCTTCCAATGTCATCTTCTCACTTTGAGAAGTTCTCTTTCTCGATCAAATCTCTGGATTCTCTTCAACAAGCTCACCTTCACCATGATTCAACTTTTCCCTAGTAATCATGCAAACTAAAAAACCAATCGTCAACTAGCTCGGATACCACTTGATCCGAAAAGATCTTTTAATGACTTGGTTGAGTTTTAAAACATGTGTTCATTTACCATTTAGGAATTTAATGAAAGAGGAAGAATTTAAAGAAAACATGGCAGCCATAAAGAAATATATAGATATGGAAATAATCATGAAGAAACAACAAACCATAACAACAAGAGTTGATAACGGAGTTCAGCAATGTCGCCTACGTCTCTGGGCATGTCTGAGTGGGTGAGGCTTTATTATTTATGTTCAAAGCTTCAAACCTACATCATAACAATGCCCAATGGATTACAAACAGATTTGGTCGTATTCTACCAGATATCAAGAACCCAACAAAACTAACGGCACTGAAAACGGATGAACGAAGCTCCCAGAAATGGCCCGCAAGGGTGCTCTCCTCAATGGCTTCCGTGCATAAAAGTGGCTTTGGCTTAACAATTCTTCAGCATTTTCCTATTCTAAACCTCCTATTTTGGCTTCAAGAACCTCTGGTTTATATATACTTAAAGTTGGTAACAACCTCCCAACTTCTCCCCAATATCTGGACTCAAAAAGGGCTCCAGATCCTCCAATATTGGCCAAAATCTCTCAAAACTGCTGAAAAATCCAATAAAATCTTAATATAAAGTCATAAAACCCACTTTTGGAAAATAATATAGGCGCAGCCCCTAAAATCCAAGCTCCTGTTCACTTGGGTGCCTCCATGTGGCCCTGGGCTAGGCTGGTGTTGGCCCTTAGCCCTTAGCTCTCAGCTCTTGGTCGCAGGTGTGGCCATATGGCCAAATGTTATACCTCCACGCGCAAATGGTTAGACTTGGCCCCTGGTTCCTAGTGCCTTGGTCGGTGGGCTAGCCCGACCGACTAGGCACCTATCCACACACATTAGCGCTATACTCTTATAGTAGTGGTTCATATGTAGTAATGTCGAAACCAGGGGCTAAACCCATATGTAACAACTCCCGCGCCAATGGATAAGAGTATGGGCACATGGTTGTGGTTCTATGGATGTGCGTCGGGGTTGGGGCTAGGCCTCATCCCTTACTCTGCCCGGATTATACCATATATTAGTTTAAATATAAACTTTTAACATAGTACAACAAGACATGCCATAGGCGGGCTGGTATCCCAGCTCTGCCAAATCTTTTGCCACCCGGACCGAAGGTCACGGGTTCGAATCCATGTGAGTCCAATAATTTTTCCAAACAATCGACCAATGGAGGGGTGTTGCATTGCAGCTTAAGACTGGCCATGTGGCACCATGCTATTCACCTAGCTAACAACCATGTATCAGACAATGATCAGTCCACGCAACTGCCAACGTGTCTGCCCTGTCAGCGCACCAACTATACCTACCATGTGTCACCCTTGCAGTGGTGCCACGTGTCACAATATGACTTGTCCACATCTTTACCTGCCCATGTCAGCGCCTGTCCACGTTAGCATGCTAATGCACCATGCCACATCACCAGTACGATTGTATGGCCTATATAGTCAACTGCCACGTCAGCACTGTACAGACTATACAATCACCAAATTTTGCTTGTTTGGCAAAATGAACAGAATGCGATATCTTTCACATACAACGTCTGTTTGCTCCTGTTCAAGTTGCATTGGGTTTATATCGACGAGGCCTACACACACATCTGTTTTGAATCCATTCTGATCACTTTTATTTTTAGGCCTTCGTGGACCCATTTTGACTCCTGGATCCATTCTGGATCAAGCAAGGTTCTAGGAAACTAGGATTTTCTTACAGTTGATTTGAATGGTCTATTTGGGGGTTTAATAACAGGGTGGAATCGCAACATTACCTTAATGAAGTCTTGTTCATTCTCCTCATATTTGTGTGTAGAAGTTTGTAGCAACAATTTGGGGCTATCCTTTGCAATGCTCAATGTTTATGGACGTATCATGAGAGACAACATTATTGGGATAGGGTGCTAAATTTACAATGATTTAAGTCTAAAAACCTTATTATGGGGGGAGATTTAAACTTTACCTTGAACATGAGATAATTTTTAGGGATAGTGTAAGGGTCGATCATCTAGTCGAGTTTTTCTCTAATAGATTTGAAGTTGTTGGACTAGTAGATGTTTCTCCAATTAAACTTTGTCTTTCCTATAGCAATAACAAGTTTGTAAAGGAAGTGATGTTCAAACAATTGGATAGATTTGTGGTACATAATTTGGTTTTGTAGATGTTTCCATGTTATAGATCCTGAGTTGATTCAAGTAGGTGCTCAGATAACTTTCCTATATTCCTTGAGATTGAGATTGACGAAACCAGAACCGAAACCTTGAATTTCAATTTGGGGTGGTTGAGGGAAGAGGTTTTTACCAGGATGGTTAAGGAAAATCGAAATTCGTTTGATTCCACATTGGACCTCTCTACTAGTGAACAATTTGTTTTGGCTCTAAAATATCTTAAGAAGGAAGTGGCAATTTGGGAAAGGGAAAGATACAGGTCTCGAGATCACAATCTAATTGAAGTGGAAAGATAAGTGGAGGAGGTGGTAGCAAGTCTTGGTGATGGTTCTGAAGTGGAACAATTGGCTAGGTTGAAATAGCTTGAGTCAAAGAGGATTAAACTATTGTTGGACAAGGACAAAGATTAATGAATTAAGAGCAGATCTCCTTGGATCAAGTTGGGGGGTAATAATGCTAAGTTCTTTCACTCCTTCGCCAACCATTGAGGAATGTTAATACTATTTGGGAAATGCAAGATCAGGGTGGTATTAATATCAAATGCTTTAAAGGATTAACATAACTTGGGGTTAAGAGGAGTAACTATTGTAATTTGATTAGAAAAAATGTTGAGACGAAGCGAGACAAAATGTCAATGCGGCTAGGGCCTAAACCCTAGCCGCCTCCGCTCTGGTTTTCGATTGCAGGGGCGCGGATCTTCGTCTGTAGCATCCGATCAAGGTTCCCCGCACACAGGGCCGCGGATCATCGTTTTCAAAGCATCCCTCCTGTGTTTCGCCTGAGTTTCACCTGCGTTTTTGCATGCGTTTTGGAGCAGTGGTCTTGGTTTACCGTGGTGACTTGCTCCGTCTTCTAGTTTTGCTGGTGGCTGACACCCTGCTACGATGGCCCCGGTTCCGATTGCCGAGAGGGGAAAAGATCCTTTGGAAGCATTCAAAATGTTAGTCCGCTCGGCAGGACCCAAATCCAAGCCTTCTCTCTCGTCTAAGTTTGTTAAGAAGATGGAGGAGATCCCTTCTCTAGAGCTATCTCCAGATGAGCCTTGCAATCTTGCCCTCCTTCTCGCAGAAAAGGCTCTCATCGGAAAGTTTACGGGGTTATGGCCTAGCCCCAAAATGGTGGAGGCATGGATGGATAATCGTTGGAAGTCGCTGATACAGGGAAACGTTTCTCTGTTCGCAGTAGGCAGGGGTTTTTTTGTCTTCAGTTTCTCGAGGAAAGAGGACTGTGATCTAGTTTTCAGGTCTGGACCTTATTTCATGGGGTCGAGAGGACTGTTCTTAGCTCCCTGGACTCTCGACTTCAATCCCGAAGCCGAGATCACCGCAGCCCCTGTTTGGGTTAGGCTGCCTCACCTTCCCTTGCATCTCTGGGGGACAGGATCTCTGGAGGACATTGGAAATAAGCTTGGGCGTTTCCTAGACAGAGCGGAGCCGAAAGGGGACCAGTTTACCTGCGCTCGCATTTGTGTTGAGGTTAACCTCGAGAAAGGTCTTCCGGAATCCATTAAGCTCTCCCTGGGGGAATGGTGCCATATCCAAGAACTGGACTACGAGCAGATTCCTTTTAAGTGCCTCCGGTGCCATGCTTACGGTCACTTCGCAAAAAGTTGCCCCAAAGCCTCTGAGGAGTCGGGACCAGCCAAAGAATATGACTTTCAGCCCGTATCTAACCGACGAAGGCAGTCAAGGCGAAAGGATCCACTAGCCTAGGCCCTGAAGGCCACTCATTCAGCAGAGGAAACTCTAGAAAATAAAAACAGCTTTGATGCATTGAAGGAAGATGAAGCCCTAGATCCAGAAGCAACAACAGTTAAGGAAGATCCTCCAGAAGATGAAAGCCTTCCGGAACCCACCCCCCCAAATTCAGAAGCAGCGAGAGAAATTCGGGCTTCAGATCTGGAACCCTCTGCCCACGCAGTTCTGGTTGTTACAGTCCCCTCTAGCGGCTTTGGGGGAACTTCTGAACTTGAAGACAATTCAGTTCCGTCTCCACCCCTTACCCGAGGGGGAAGGACCAACAAAGCACGCAGAGAAAAGGAGGCAGCCTCCAACATTTCTTTAGGTTCTCAGAAAAAGCTGGATCCCTACATTAAGGGGAAAAGTTCATCCCCCTCGGTTTAATGCTTTGCTTCTGTCTTCTGCTATGCTCACAGTTTGTGAGAATTTACTCATGTATGCATTCTTTGTCATTTTCTCAAATTAGCTCAAGGAGCAGAGGGGATTGGTATCCCAAGACATTCACAAGAAGGTTGGAAGCACTGTTAGAGGTCACCAACCTTCTTCAGATTTGTAACTTTCTGATTCTGGCTTGCCAGAATGCCGCTTAATGCAACATAACCAATTTTGTCAAAAAAAAAAACATAACTTGGGGTTAACCATTTTGAAGGGTTGTACAAGGAACCCGAGAGGGCGAGTTTGACTGAGATTTTAAAACTCATCTCCTATTTCCTGAGAATGATTAATGAGTAGATTAATGAGGACTTGTACAGTCCTGTGACTAAGAAGGATTTACTTTTTTATCTTATAGTATTTTAAGAAGGATAAGAGCCCCAAACTTGATGGGTGGTCAGTGGAATTCTTTATAGAGTTCTTTGATATATTGGGTCTGGATCTGTTGAGAGTGGTGGAGGAGGTAAGAAATTTTGGAAGGATGGATCACAATTTAAATGCAACCTTTATAACCTTGATTCCAAAACAGGACTACCCAGAGTCTTTCGATGGGTTTCGACCTATCTTATTGTGAAAGTTACTATACAAGATAATTGAAAAAGTGATGGCATCTAGGTTGAACATTTTGGATTTCTACAAGGAAGACAAATCCATGAGGCCATTGGTACATCACAAGAAGGTATTCATTCTATAAAAATTTCATGCATTCCAGCAGTTGTAATCAATCTTAATTTATCAAAGACATATGACAAGGTGTCATGTCCACATCATGTCTAACCAATGGAAAGCTCTATCTATGTCTTTTCCTTTCATAGGCTCTCATATGGCCTAGCGCATGGGTGATGGAACACAAGTGAGAATCAGGGTAGATGCAATAATGGGATATAATAGGAATATATTCCTTTCAGGAGACTTGGTCTAGAATTTAGGAGAGATTGGGAGAACAAGGTCCTCAGTTCAATAAATAAGTATATGGAAACAACTATATGGAAACAAGGTTGGTTGACCTCAGCTGATATAGGACTAGATGGAGAGATTGTGAGGCATTGGATGTTGGGTATGTGTTATATTATTTTCGCACTATTCAACAAGAGGGGGGTCACTAGGGGGTCGCATGGGGGCGGTAGTTGCCCCGTAAGGGGGTCTTGAAGGGGCCTTCCAAGTGAAAAATCATAGATAGGTTTTTATCGAGCAATTTTTCTCGATATGGTTTTCACCTTTGGCGGTTTTATGGCACACATTTTTGTGGTCCATGGTAATGTAATTTCGGTTAAGGAACTACGGTGGAATGCTAATCCAAGGTTAATGGATTAGGGTTTTTTTGGATGTTGCAGAATCCTATATATATTGTATTGTAAACAATGAAGAAGATGGATAGAATTAGAGGTGTGGCTATAAAACGAGTTGTTGGTTTTCTTGGTTGGGTTTCCAGGGTAAATCTTTGTGTATATGTGTGGTTGCAATTGTTTTATTTTTTGTCTTTAGAATCTATGTGTGCATTGCATTACTGTAAAAGGTTTAAAACTTACATTGGGAACGTTTTGTAATTGAACTACATAGGGCTCACATCAGACTTTGTGAAAATTCCGATGAGCTTGTTTGGGGCTTTAATAAGCAAGGAGGTTACTATACCGTGAAGCTAGGGTATTAGGCTATGCTTTTAGTGGATGAGGTGGCAATTAGGTGGTGGTGGAAAACTTTATGGAAAGTGAAGGCATCACCTAAAACAAAATTGCTCATGTGGTTATTCCTCTTGGACAAAGTCCTCACTTGGGATCTTTTACAAAGAAGAGGTAAGGTTGGTCCTAGCATGTGCCCCTTGTACAAACTCCATGAAGAATCTAACTCCCATATATTCCAGTGTTGTTCTTATTCTTGTCAGTTTTGGAGAGATGTTGAAGGATTTCTTGGTTTTGACTCATTATGGCATGGCCTGAATGTTGAAGCTTGCTTTCAATCTTGGTTTTCAAGGAAGGAATTGGATTGTCTATGAGTAATGCCTTTCCTAGTTCTATGGGGAATTTGGCTTGCTAGGAATACCTCTCGGTTTGAAGGCACCCAACTTCCAACCTTCAAAGTCTCATCTTAGGTGATGAGGTTACTTCCTTTTTACAAGGAGAATCCCAAGCAAAAAGTCACCAAAGGGTTGGGTGAATTTCAAGTGGATAAATCTGTTCCTTGGGGAAATTTTGATGGTGCTTGCCATGGTCAAAACAAGGTGTTGGGCTTGGATTTACTTTCTTTCTTTTTGACTCTCATTACTTTCTTTTCAAAGCAAATGTTGGTAGCGGGACCAACAACAATGGAGAATTAATGACACTTTTTTATATGTTGAAATTTGCCTTGGAGAGGGATATGACAACTCTCCAGGTATTCAATGACTCCTTGTTGGTTATTAACTGAATGAGTGATTAGGTATACATCTAGAACATAGGATTACTTGTGATAGCAGAGCAACTGAAATGTATTGTTAAAACATCCAAGACATCAAGTTGCTGAAAAACTCTCCAAAGAAGGCTTACATCTAATGGAAAATCACTTTGTCCTTTTTGAATTCCATGATGGTCACTCCACTATTATAAGGTAATCTAATCTAGATGTATTTTAATGAAATTGTTTAGAATATGTCAATGAGGAACTTGGAGGTGATAGTTATATATGTCTCTTAATTGAGCTTCTTTTAGCTTGTTTTTTGGTAATTCTTACTGTCCTTTGAAAGAAAACTTTTGGACTTTGGAAGGAAACTTTTAGACTCAGTTGCCAAAGATTTTGCAGTTACGATTTTCTGTGGTCAAACAAGACTTATAATCCAGCAATGTCTGTACTATCAATCTTCAAAATGGATCACAATTAAAATTGTAAATTATATTCCGAGAACATTATAGCAACATTTTAGTGAAAAGGGCAGGAATATAGAAAGAAATGAAAACAACGTAAAGCATACTGGAAATGTGTTCCAGTAATAAAAAGGCGAAAGTCCATAGAATTTAAGCAAATTTTAATCTCTAGCTGTCTCTTCTCTTTTTTTCCCCAATTTCCAGCTAATCATAGATATCTTCAAAATATTTCTTACATACCTTGTTCAAGGATCTATCAGACGAGAAGGGGAAATTCCAGTATTCTCGCCTGATTCTGGAGAACAATTGTGTCTTCAGAATTCGATCGTTCGACTTCGTCTGCGACGATTTTCGTTGATTGTCACTTTTTTACTGGGCGATGATGAATCTATGGCCCGGTGTCTATTTTGAACCCTCTATCAGCCAGGATAAACATATCTTTTCCAGGCATGTTTTGATCCTTCCTTGAAGAAATCTTATGGTATACACTATTCTTTGAGTTCTTCTGGCATGCTTATCTGGAATATTTATATACCTTATTGCAACATTTCAGGTAAAGTTCTTCATTTTCTTGGGCTTTGTTTGATTGTATTGCAGGGATTTTGGTATTGGAAAAAAAAAATTACCTTCAATGCAACTGAAGTTACTTTTCTTGAATAAGAAGTCTGTAATTCTTGAATAAGAAATCTGTAAAAATGAAGGCATGGTGTGATTCTGGATCTCCCTGGAATCCAGATAATTATGAAATTTTGAAATTCGACATTGTTCTGACCTGAGGATTAAGAGTACTGTTGGTAGTATTGGTGACTTGCAAGTCTATTCGCGCTAGAGCTTAGGTTGTATTTTTGTTTTGTGTCTGGTTAAAATCAACTTCAATGAGGACTTCTACAGGCTGAAAAAGAAAAGGGTTAAAGCTAGAACAATGGGGTGACAAGATTTGAATCTGTGTGTGGAAATGGTTGTCAACTTATTTGGATCGTTTGGCTTAAAGGTCCAGCGTGTAGCAGTGAGGGAAGTATTGAAACCTTAGAAAGAGGTTTTAAAGGTCGAGCATAGGAAGTATGGAAACCAAGTGAAACCTTAGACAGAGGTTTTGTATAATTGCCATCTTAAGGCAGGTTTAACAAAAAAATAATAGTAATAGAGTGTGATATTGGAGACTTAACATCTCTTGAAAAATTTCTATGGACTAAATTGGTTG
>ML807446.1:228929-280668 GCA_009831015.1 Picea engelmannii
CACTCTACTCTAGTTTGCAACTATACTTTTTTATAAAATTCACAAAACTGCATCTTCTCATACTACAACATTAGAATGCTATTATAATCATACTTCAACATTGGAATATTTTTGCCTTATGGACATTCTTCCATTTAATTGCATTAAATTCGGCAGGGACTACGCTGCTCCGCTGCCCTTGTTATAATAAGCAGCTCTGGGATCCCTTTTCGAGTATTCAAATACACTAGTTTCTCACATGGATTTCTGCATGATTCTCGTGGAAATCATGGTTTCTGTGAATGCTCCATTTTGATGAAAATTTACTAACAAATTAACTTGGGTGGAAAAATGGTGTATTCTTCAAATTTACTAACAAATTAAATTGTGGAAAAATGGTCTATTCATTTAAAAAAATTAAAATTCTCATTTATTCATTTAAAGACTACAGAGGACCAGTCTTGTTGCCCGATCCTTAATAAATAACTCCCCTTTAACCTATTGGTGCTTGCCACGGGGATAATTCCCACTAGTCCTTACTTCGTGCCAAATATATGCCTCACTTCGTTAGGTCAGTCTTATTTTTATATGGCAATTTTTTTTTTAATTTTGATTAATTTTAAGATGATTCTTTAAAAAAAATAACATAAAAAAAAAAAAATAGAAGTTGGACTCACTAACCACTCTCATAAAAAATGAGAAGATTTGAGTACCCCATATGTAATGTAATATCCATTTCATTTATATTGCATTTCTTATTGACCTAGCTACATGTTTCATTCACAAAACACGGGATAACCACATGAGAATATCTAAACAAAGTGTGTAGCATGGGATAAGAGGTAAAAAAATTATTGTAAGTCATTGTTATGAATTATGTTAGTTGGTATTTAAAGTTTTGGGTAAATATGGAGTAGGGATAAGTGAAGTTGTGTCTACTTAAACAATGAGTAAGGAGTGATAAGAAATGAGTTATAACCTCAGGGACACAAGGCTCGAACCCCTGACCTCTCCACGAATCGAGAGAGTATATGCACTTCTCACCAACTGCGTTATCCCATGGGGCTATCTATGTGTGTACTTATTTGAAGGAAGATAATAAAGCTACATAGATTTTGATCTATGATATGTTTAGTTGTTAAAGCAATTAGCAATGGATTGTATGAATGTCAATCCAAATGGATCTTTGTGTGTTTAGTTCTTCATCCATCCAGATGGTCTCTATAATTCTCATAGCTTCTTCAACCTTAACTGGAAAGATGCTTTGGAGTTTTTGTTGATCAACTCTGTCTTAACCAAGGATTAAGAAAGACGTTGGAAAACAAAACCTATCTATCCATAAAACATTGTTTATAGAAATTTCAAATGGCAAAATGCCACAATGTTATGTTTTGTTTTTTGTTTTTAATAGATACAAAATAAATTTACTCCAAAAACAATGTAAATAACAACTATACATACCTCAAATAAATAATAAAAACAATGTAAATAACAACTATATACATTATAGCCACTTGGATTAGCTCAAGTGGATGAATATTGTTGTTTGCTAGAATGAGGTTTTAGGAGAATGTATAGGAAATAAGGTCTAAATTGATGTCCCCACCCCATTAAGTCCATAATATACATACATTACAATTATCTAATAATAATAATAATCTAATTTTAAGGTTACGGCCCAGCCACACCAAATTGGTGTATGATATCCCTTGTTTGTGGGACAAGGAACCCTGTTGGCCCAACCATTTGACTGATAAAATCTAAGAAAATATAACATTTTTTCACAATTACAAAGATATAACATTCTTTCACAATTACAACAATTACAACCTTCGCTCACGGTTCTGTAGAGTTTTGGAACGCCAATGATCGGAGGTTCAATCGCGACTTCTACAGCGAATAATGTTTCACCGTATCGACATGGTGAGAGAACAGAAAACGCTAAAGCCTTGCAATGGACAGGAAAAATAGAATGAAGTTAACGCAAAAAAATAGCGGTGGTCTAAAATTTGTATGTGGTCTAACAGAAACACAAGCATTTCCAAAATGCACATGGTTGACCAGTGGTCTTAGAAACAGAAATGAAAGGGCGTAGTTGTGTAATATGGATAACTTTTTAAAGCAAGTAAAATATTTCTAGAGAGATTTTATTTTTGGGTCTGGTTTTATAGGTCAAAATTTTAAGGATATAGTTCCTTCATGCTTTGGAGGTTTTGAGGGTCTTTATAAACTACTTAAAACTTTAAAGAAAACACAAAACAACAACTTGAAATTATTTGTTTTTTTCCATACCATTTTCAACTATAAAATTTTCAAACATAAACCATATACAAAGCAGAGAAAAAAATTATATTATCGCCTAAAAATTAAGACAGATAATAGACATGTCTGAAGGATGAAAGAGATAAGCAGCTCAAGAGTACAACTAAGAATGGAAAGAAATTAGCAGAAATCGGACTGTAAGTTCGCACTACAAGCATTTGTTTCTTTGGAGCTGCAATCAAAGACCGCTCTGTGTGGGATCAAGATTAATTGAAAACAATGTCAAATTAGGGTGCCTTGGCATCTTCCATTCTATCTAATACCTACAATTTGAAAGCTAAAGCTTACAATGGATTATGCGTCGCGTCAATGAGCTTTTTCTTTTTCTAAAAAAGATGTGGCTAATATTCTTTTAATTTACTAACAAATCGTTTTATTGACTGTTGATCTTCAAGCCAGTGAAATAATTAAGAGCTAATATTCACCATTTAGATATTTCTTCTATGTTTTCCCAAAAATACGAGCTAATATTCTTCCAATTTTCTATCAAATCGTTCTACCTGCTGCATCAAAAATATTGAGAGCTAATATTTACCATTTAGGTAATTTTTAGCTGTTTTCCCTGAAAAGATTGGTTAATATTCCTCTAATTTATTAGCAAATCGTTTTACGCGCTGTTGATCTTCAAGCCAGCAAAAACTTAGAGTCGTTATTCACCTTTTTGCTGATTTTTCATTTTCTCTCGAAAATATTAGCTTGTATCCTTCCAATTTACTATCAAATTTGTTTACACGGGAAATGGCCAAATCCATAAAAAATTTTAAAATCTGAAAATCTTACATCTTGAGAATCTCAAAAATTTACCGAAGTTTTTGCAGTTACAAGTTTCTGTGTTCAAACAAGATTTCAAGACTCTGAGCTATCTATACTATATAATTTTAGAATTTTATATTCCAGCAAAGTCTGCAATAATAATCTTCAAAATGGAGCACAGCTTAAAGATCTTATATTTCGAGAACATAATAGCGAAATCGTAGTGGAAAAGGTAAAAATATTAAAAAAATATGAAAACAAAACAAAAATAAGAAAAACTTAAAAGATTCCTTATGCAATAATACCAGAAATTATTTAATGTGGAACTTTTAGAGCAATAATAACAGAAATTATTTAAACGAGAAATTGTAAAGCATACAGGAAAATGTGCCCAAGAAAAGGCTGAAAATCCGCAAAAGTTAATCACTTAAAATCTCTATCAGTATCTCCCTTTGCTTGGCTCAATTTCCGGCCAGTCCTGGAAATCTTCCAAATAATTCTTACAAACCTTGTTCAAGGATCTTTCCATCAAACAAATCGCAGACGAGAGGACGAAAACTCCAGTATTCTTGCCTGATTCGGGAGAACGATTGTGTCTGCAGGATTCGATCATTTGACCTATTTCAGCTCACGATGCCAGGGCGGCGGCGGGGCCTGAACCACAACATCCCCAGAAACCAATTATTTAAATTATAGTAGTGTTTAAACATTTTGCCGCAGAGTAATAAATGTCATGTTAAAAGTATTTATAGAGGGTTGGGTTTATGATTTGCATTGTTTTTATAGATGGTTGGATTTATGATTTGGATTGTTTTTGGTCAGTTATTAAGTTATATAAATGACATGAATGTAAAGTAAGAATACACACTAGTTTTTTTTTAATAAATATTGCGTTATAAGATTTTGGATAATTTACCATCTAAAGAAAGTCCAAGAGATCCGTAAATCCTTACATCCCATTCAAATCACAGATTTTGCCATCAATAGTCTCAATTTTACATTTGAGAAATATTTTTAGAATGATTATTACAATGTTTTTGGCACATGGTTTTAAACTTCCCACTTAGAAGATTATGGTTGAATGACATCGTCTAATACCTATATACTATATTCGAATACCTATATACTATATTGTGAATTGTTTTGTTAATAGAATGAGAAAGAGGTGTGCTACTTGTGTTGGTTTTTTTAATTATGAGTTTTTTTTTTCAAAGAAAATTACTCATTATATTAAAAATAATATAATCCTTTTACAATTTAGGTAANAAAATTAAAAAAAAAAAAAAAAAAAAAAAATTCAAAAAAAAGCAGACTTATTAAAGTCCTATCCCATAGAACTTCTTAGAGACATGTTACAAGAGATCTATATTTTCACCTTTACAAAAAAAAACCTCTCTGGGAGAGGGATCCATCAAAAACATAACACAATAACATTGACTCAAAGGAGGATTCCATAGTCAATACAGATTTAGAAAATGGGTAAGGCCCTCTTTTCCATCCTCCCAATGACTAAATGGGATTTGCCCTTTGCGAAGGAAAAGAGCCTTTTTTGAAAGGTTGTCAGCTACCTTGTTTTCTTTTCTATAGATGTGAGCAAAAGATAGAGTTATGAAGAGAGGGATGATTTCAGATATTCTTTCCTTCCAACTGTACAAATTTGCCACCATGATTGATCCCTTTCCATTAAGCCAATCAATAATGATCTTATAGTCCCCTAACACAAATAAGTCAAAAACTAAGAGTCTTGTGGCAAGGATTAGTGTTGCCCAAGCTCCCAGAAGCTCGGCTCTAGTGTTTGTGCCTCTTCCACAGTTTTAGGTCCATCTATATTCTGTGTGGTCATCAATCTTTAAGACTCCACCAGCTCCACAAAGAGTACCATTCTGTTGGGTCGCTCTGTCAAACCAAGCGAGAGCTTTGTCCACTGGAAGCATTGTAGTCGGTCTCCTAGCTTTAGTACCTTTTTGAATTTTTCCCACCGACCCTACAACACCTAAAACAAGATACACAATTCTCTGCAAGGGTGGAGTTCTATCCTCGAAAATATAGTTATTCATGTCCAACCAAATGTTCCAGCAGATGAAGGCAGGGAGAGTTGGATATTTATAATTCTGAGAAAACCAATTTTGCAAGCATTCATTAACCGAAATGCCATACCAATCATGAGTGAATTTCAGAGCTTTTTTCACTTCCACCCAAACTGAAATAGTGAAAGGACAATTAACAAAAATATGGTTGCTTGTCTCTCCCTTTACCCTGCACAGATAACACATTTCAGACCCCTTCCATCATATTTTCTGCAAATTTTTCCATGTTAAGACTTTGTTTTCACCTATTAACCAGATAAAGAGTTTTATTTTCATAGGGCAGTTCCAAGTTCATAATTTCCTCCTCCATCCCCCTTTCTTGTATCTCCAAATTTTGTTTGACAAAGCTTCATAAACATTTTTCACTGAGATTTGGCCCGATGAGTCACCTTCATTCCATAATAGTTCGTCCAATCTATCCACTAATAAAATCCACGTGTCTATCAATTTTCTTCTGTAAGATTCCCATTCCATTGCAAGATCCCCCTCAAATCCCAGCTCGGAGCTACAAACCCAGTTTTTCCCCAACATTCCTCGCACCTCAAGCCGACTCGCCTAGAATAAAAGATGTAAGTTCTTACAATTAAGAAAATTAATCAGCTCCTGTGAAAGATAAGAATCTTGTCCCAATCCTATTATTGCATCTCTCCCAATTGAAATTGAGTGGCCCAAGCAAAGCTTCCAGACCATCCAATGAAGAATCACTAGAAGAGTATTTCGAATGTTTTTCCAACACTGAGAACCAAAAGAGGAGAAAGAGTCCGTAGAATGGAGCCAAGATAAGATAGAGTCATGCAAAATGTATTTGTCTTTAATCACACTTTTCCATAAACCTAACTTCATCAAGGCTCGCCATAAGGTGTTTGATGCTAAGGCCCTGTAAAACACAAAGGTATTTCGGAGGCCCCATCCTCCATAAAGCTTCAGTTTAGAAATAGAAAGTCGGTTGCACAAATGATAACCATTCTTATTTTTGTTCCCTGACCACAGAAAAGAAAAACTCAACTTGCAAAGTTTATTAAGAGCCGTCATTGAAAAGTGAGCTAGGGTCAGCCAGTAAACTAGAAGGCTCTCTAAAACATCTTCGATTAAAATGAAGCGCCCCCCCAAAGAGAGCCACTTATTACACCAATGATTGATCCTGGATTCAAACTTGTCGATAAGCCACTGCCAGTCCTCTGTTTTGTAACAATCTGGCTTCATCAAATACCCCAAGTATTCGAATCCCACTGCTAAATCTTTACAAGAGAATTGTAATAAATCTTTTAAAGACTGTAAAAAAACCAAATCAACACCCACATACATAAACATAGACTTTTGTACATTGATGACCAAACCCGATGCTCGACTAAAAACAAGAAGTATGTCTCGAAATTTTTCCCATTCCACAAGAGAAGCTTTAGACATAATAAGTATATCATCAACAAATAAAAGATGCAAAACCTTTACCAGTCTCGAAACCTTGGTCCCCGATAGCAAACCATCAGCTTGTGCCCTCTTTAAAGAGAGACTGAGAGACTCCATAGCCAAAATGAAGAGTAAGGGAGACAACGGACAACCCTGACGAAGTTCCCTTCTTCTCTTGAAGAAATCAGACGCCTCTCCATTAATCAAAATAACATATGATGTAGAAGTGACATAAGCCATAATCCAAGCAGTTGTAGGCAACCCAAAACCACTTTGAAGCAAAATTAATCTTAGAAAATCCCAATTGGTACAGTCATAGGATTTTTTTAAATCAAGTTTCAGGATAATGGCTTGAAGTTTTTTATTTTTAATGCTATGAAGACTTTGTAAGCATCACTTATGTTGTATATGATCACTAAACTAATATGGATATTCCACTAGAATTGTTCATCACAACAAATCTTACAAGTTTGTGCAATCTATTATTATGTAGTGCTTTGCTTAAGATTCATATTTATTGTTACTAGCTTAAAGCATGAAAATATTAGAATAATTGAAACTGAAATGAAAGAAGCTAAGAAAATAACACACCATCTACACAATGAACACAAAATGTACCCTAGGAAAACCCAATACCGGAAAAAAACAACTATAAGGTGAGGTCTATGCTTTGCTCTTTTCTTCTTAGTTACAAAATGCAAATACAAAAAAACGGGCACTCACTATGGATTTTTCATGGACACTATGGTTAGTATGGTTGCTAAATGATCTTTTATTTCCTCTATACTTCCATTCCTAGCGACCCAATATTTAATATAGCTTGATAGGCATGTAGGATTAGGGTTAAGGTTTTTGCATGCCTCAACTCCCGATTAGGGTTAGGGTTTTGAACCCTCTAGAATCTTCTTGAATGTCCATATATGACTAGCTCCATTTGTGTGAGAAATGGAAGTTGGCATGGTGTGGAGAATAGTGTCAAGAGTTGATGAACTTTGTTTGCAAATCTTTGACCCCAAAAATGTCCTTTTAGGGCATCAAATGGGCCTTAGAAGGTTCTAGACCCCAAATCACCAAAGTGGGACCTGCCCATAAAATGAGCCCTATAAGCCAATAGCTCCAATTTTTCCATGTAGAAAGTACCAAAATATATAACAAATCATATAATGATTTGTTTTGGATAAGTGTAGGTTTCTAAGTGTTTAGTTCTCTTCAACTAAATGTCCAAACTAATAATATTAACAAAAATTAAAAATAATAATAAATATATTTTTTTGAATAAAGTTTCCTTCGACTATTAATATAAACAATTTGTATACAAATTTAGTTGCTAAAACACAAGTCTCAATGTCCACAAGCATGATGCANAAAAAAAAAAAAAAAAAAAAACATTGGTTGGCTTAGGGAAAAATACCCCACAATGATATCATCACTAGCATATTGTCAAGAAAACATAGAAATAAAACATCAAAGGACAAAGGGAAAGAACCTAATGAAAAAACACTAAGAAGTTACCATGCCAAGAATAAGGGGACATTAGTTATGGTCATTCTGGGGGGCAACCAAAAACTAGGTATTGACATTCATTGGTTGCATAGGTTCTCGCCCATGCATGGGAGGCTCTATGAGCCCATGCCCTTCAGAAATGGCCAATAATTGAGTAAAAAATTGCTCATTATTATGGGGTGGGGTGATTATAGGGGCCAACTCCTCCCACACTCACATATTTTGCACACTTGTATGTCAACCTAGTGGTGGGCCAACTATGACCTTTATGATAAGAACCTATGCAAGTGGGCTAAGAGGATCTAGATGGCTTCACATTCATGAAAGTGTTGAATATGTTCCATCTCCATCTAGACCTTCCTCCCTTTTTCTCTTGCATTAAAATTTGTAAGGAAAAACTTGCACCCATTAGAGCATTGCCATACCAAGAAAACATCATTGTGTCTCTTTTAAATCTAAAATAGGATGTCAACTCCATAAGAATCCACATAGAGTGAAATACAATGATCAAAGGCAGATAATTTTCTAGCAATGCAATGCTCCAAGAGATGGAGTGTAAAGTCCCTCTTGTACTAGATCATCAAAACATGGTCTAATGGTCTATATTTTAAGTCAATGTGTAAGCAAAAAACATTACACAATCAAAATTTTGATCAAATCTCTACTGCTAATAATAATGTGGACCCATAATGACTCTAATCAAAACATTTAAATGCTTGAAACTTGAAATGGTTTAACCCCCTTTGCTCATTATGTGAAATAATAATGATAGAGATGATAGAAGTCCTTAGTTCGATAACTCTTAGGAATGAGAGATCATCCATACTTGATTGCTACTATCTTTAATGTTTTTATACATCTACAGACACCCTGGAACAAAAAAACTCATAGTCATCATAATTACTATCCTTCTGCACGAGTCTTTACATATAAAAGTGTTTGCTTTTGAATATTGGTGAAGTTTTAAACCTTTGAAGTGAAACAATGCATACATGTTCTTAAATAAAATAGAAAGAACAACAATGGCATATATACAGTACACGAAGATTTACCAAGCTAGAAACCCTTAATCGAGAAATCCAACAAAACTTAGAGCCACACCTCTAACTTCTTCATTGTATCAACTTGACTATACATAATACACTGTTTAGGTATTCCATAACATCCAAAAAACCTAATCTGTTAACCCGAATTAAATTACAACCCTAGTCACTTAAGTGGGATTAGATTACTATGGGTTGAAAAACACAAAGCGGGCAAAAAGCATACCAAAAACAACCCAAAAAACATAACACATTCAAAGAATATAACCATACAAAGAATATAACACATTCCCAACAATTGACAATGCCTATTCTATTATGCAAATAATTCATGCATCTCAACTCATCTAATAGTGATTATTTCACATTAGTGAAGTGTATACCATTTTAAGGTCAAGCATACACCTTTTCTTAAGGATTTTCATGAAATTAATTTACTTGAGACATAGATACAAATTGGATCTCATAAAAAAAATAAGAAACATTGTTGCATCTGTATTAATATGGAAATGCCTCTCCTTTAGCTTTCATTAAAGATTATGTCCACCAATCAACCTTTATTTGCTTCCCTTGATCACCAAGATTTGAGATCCACAAAATTATAGTGTACCTTATAAAGATATTGAAGTTTTTCACTTGCAACGGTTCTTGATTGTTTCCTTGGGATCCATATTTTCAAATAATTTATGTTTCTCTAATGCTTAATTGCTTTATCCAAAAGAAAAAAATATCAAGCTCTTGTTAGCTTCTATGAGTTAACACTTTGAGGATATAAACAGTTTCATTATTCTAAGTTTTCATATCATAGACCTTTTAACAATGGGAATGACTATAAATGCATGTGCTTGCAATTATCTCTTACCTTCTACTCAATTACATGTTGCAATCACAACCAACTCCAAGTCAATCATAAAATGAATATTTCACACTTAAGGATCTGCTTTCACATAGGATTTATAAATTTATTCAACCATGTAAATAAGGAAGAAATCACAGCTTTTACATTGAATGTCAGTTAGCATAAGGGCTCCAACCAAATGACAGGTATCATGCTCCTTCTGGAAGTAGGTCACTAATATGACCTATGAAGAGGTTGAAACGTGAGCTAAACATATAATTTATACTATATCATTAGAGCAAATCACAAATTTTGATCATAACTAGATGAAGCTTGGACCATAATTGGATGTGTAAAAATTTTGAGAGTGAGGAACACATTGAATATGTAGTGAATCATAAATCTTCCATGACACAAGGGAACACTAAAATAGAGCTTAGTTATATTATCTTTATTCCCAATGATTACATGAAAATTAAAACACTCACAATGCATGGTATACTCAAATAAGTAATGGGTGTTCTTGATCACCCAATACACTTGGTCATTCATATTATATTGGATATTTATAGAAGTGGATTTGTATACAGATTTGAAAATGCAAAATGTTTTAACAATCAAAATCTAGAGCAATTTTCCCATGAACAAATAATTGAACAAATAGAAACATCATTAGTAGTGTATGGGTAATGCCTAATCGATTTGTTATTATTCATCCACATAACTTTGTAATCAAATATGACAAGAAATTCTCAAAACAAAGATAAAATGTGTATCATATCAATAAGTTGATCCAAGCAATTCATTGAATATGAGCAATTTTCCACTCAACTGTAGGAAATAATATATGGATGCCACCCCTTAGTTTGGCTATGAGACCACTAGAGTGAAGGGAAACAATTTCAAGACTCTAAGTTCAGTCATCTCATCCCAAATTTCTTCCAAGAACAACAAAGAAAAACTCATTACAAAATTTCTATTACTAGTCTTCTAGTTAGCTCATCGATGGCACTTCCTCTATTGCCCATACAACACAAAAAGATACCCCTTTCTCTACTCCATAGTACCTCGGGAATAATTTTATTCTCAATTCTCTTGAGTATGTACAACAATAGCCCAAAATACTAGCTACTTATAGATTTCTTTCTAGTAGTATGTGTCTCTTGGATATTTAATGATCAACAACCTACAAGGTCTGGAGATGATTCTCTATTCGGCCTAGTCTCTCTTACTACACTAAAATATGTTTTCTTTATCAATGGTTTTCCACCTTCCTTCTACAGTTCTTATCAAGGTTCTACTTGTTTTTATTTCATTGATATTGAATGGTAATGTCGCCCCTCCCCACCCCATGTCCCCTAGAATGCCAAAACTAGCTTATGATAAGAGAGAGGGAGATCCATTCGAGTTTTTACGTGTACACATGAAAATAAGAGATAGTTGGATTTTCCAAAATGATGGATTATTTCCACTCCTCCCTTCCATCACATTCTCATGTCTTCATTAAAATGAAAGTTAGCCTTTTAACTAACCACTAGCAACATTAAAAGAAAGGGAGTTGGAATAAGGCACATGGTAAACAAGAAAATGGAAAGTTTAGGGGACATAGGCAGATAGGATTATAGTTATTCCCTTTGGACCCCCTTATGTCTTCCCCTCTAGTGGACTCATATCCCCTCTTGTGATCTTGCAAAACAACTAGTCTTCAACCTTTATGTGTTATATTTCAACATGAATGATCACAAAGCTTAAGCCTAGCATGACAAGCTTACCACATGATACTTACGAATACACGTGCACTAGAAGGGCATTGGTATTTAGCTCCACACTTGGAACTCATACTTTCATACTTTCATATTTTACATATAGGGTCATTTACATTACTTTATTCACATCATTCCAACATTTATTTACACTTGGCACATAATTGGGTCCAATATAATCCATGGGTAGAAACTAGGGATATTACATTTCCCTCCCCCTTGGAATAACATAATCCTTGATGTTCCCTTATTTTCAGCAAGAATCCATTTCTTTATTCTTCAATGACACTGCCATGCTCTTCATTCCAACCAACTACAGTTGTTGGCTATATTAGATAACCATGTTCAATTATCCCTTTTACCACCTTGGGACACCTCTAAGATCTTCAAAATTCCAACATATTCCTACAACAATCATCAAAGTAAACATTCATATCATAGCCATTGATATGCAATAATAATTCCATCCATATGAATTTCAATTTCAAAATTGAAGCATATATATCATAATACAAGATAAAGTATGCAAATCATCCCAAAACTTATCTGTATGAATATATATTTTCTCCACATGGACGGCATGGAAAAGATTCAAGTCATCATCTTATCTAACACACCCAAACATATATTTCCTTCTTGATCCTAGCTATCACATGTCATGAATCTCTCACAACGGAATCACTCCACTCGCCTCTTCCTTGTTACACTCAATGCCCTAGGCTTAGGCATCCCCTTCTCTACTAAACAAACCCTTGGGTAATCCATCTTGCCAAGGCTTTCATGTGCAAGAAGGGTGCAACTTATAAAACCTTACTACTAGGGCATCCCACTAACTACCTCTAATAAACATTAGCTTATGGAAATCAAGTCATATCGTAGGGTTCCATTGTCATCATAGTAGCATCCTCCCTATGCTTTCTCAATTCAAAAGCCAGGATCTATCCTCACTAGGCAGACCCATCATCTCACCTATATCATACACATACTATTATCATGAGATGTCATTATAAAAAATTTAATTAGAAAAATTTAAATATGTTTCATATAGAAATCAGATTTCACAACTATGAGATCGTTCTCATAATGTTTGGTCCTTGTATATAGTATCAACTAGTTTTCATTCTGGGTTTATACTCATTGCCATATCCAAGTCAATTCTTCCTTCAATCTATCCTCCTTTTCAGAGATTTCATTCGACCAAATATGTTGAGTACTCATGTATATAATCTTTCATTGCAATATTCATGATATCACATGAAATGATCCTATAATTATGTCACAACAATAACTTAATCACTTTCAGTTGTTAACACATTAAATGCAATGAAATATCATTCACTATATATGTTTTATTAGCACAAACAAGCATTTTCATAATGTGCTAAAAAACAACATGAATGCATTCAGACAATTATAAGCCTGTTTGTCCTATATCAAGTTTCTTGTCACTTGTCATACCCCCCTTGGGTATCATTCAATATAAGAATTAATCCCATTTAACCATTCCACAATGGTATTAAGAATAATTAAGGGAATCCTTTCCCTATTACTTCAATAGGAATATAATATGCATAACCAAAAGAATATCTATATACTTGTCATTAACATTCCTAATGTTACCTGATCATTTTGTAATTCATAGAAGTTTACACAATCTTTTCACCAACCTCTTGATCAACATCTTCTTGTCCTTGTCTTCCTCATAGGATTGATGCACAATATCATCATCTTCAGCCATGTTCTCATTAACATCTTCCACCATGTTCTCATCAACATCTTCCACTGTGCTCTCAACCATTCATGGTTACTCAATCAATTAACAATCACATTTAGTTTTTCATGCCATACAGATTGCATACTGATGATGGGGCAATTTTCTCAACATCAACAATAGAGGTTTAACCCATAAAAGATGCCCAATTAGACTCTTTTCTATTTAATATGAAAAAACCTCTAAATTAATGACATGAAAACCCTTTCAATGAGCTTTAAAAAAATTTAAAGTTTTATTGAAAACAAAAAGGAGTTATTAGTTTTCGCTAATCTACTATTAACAACTTGAAAAAGAAATACTAAGCTACATTAGCCACAACCAAAATAAAAAATAAAAAAAATTGATTGTAAATATATTCCTTCACATATTAAAATTAATTTTGAATCAAAGAATATGCAAATAAGCCGTTACAATAAAAACTTTGATTTAAAAAAATAATCTTCTAATCGAACTACATTTAATATAGTTTAAATATTTCAAAGAAAACAAATAAATAAAAAACATTAATAATGTGTAGAATAATTTAAAGCATATAAAACATTCCTTATGGTACATTTCATGCTTTTCCAAATCCAAGATAATCCATGACCAATAGAAAATAAGAAATCATTTTCTTCAAAAATTGTGTGCCCGAAAATGGCTTCTCAATATTAATGATGTGTAGAAGTAATTCTTACAAAAATGTTGCATCGAAAAATCCCTTGTCTCATCTTTCTTTCTACTATTTATACAAAACGATAAACTATCTTCATATTAAAACCTAACTACTTCATGAGTTGGGCGAGTGATCTTTAAGAAAGTCCTTTTCAAACTTTTCCCACTCTACAAATAGAATCTTACACAATTCTTTATGAGGAAAAGTATGTTCACTGAGTGGGGTTTGCAAAACAGAAAATATTTTAATATATTTATCTATTTTGTGAAAAGAAAATTGAATGCTAACTATGTTTTTTACTTCTTTTGTCAAAAGTTTTTCAATGTGACTATCTATATATGTTATACTCTGGATGTCCACCTTACTTTGCTTTGTTGTAGTAATATTTCATAGGATCCTAGAATTTGAGGATCTGGGAGAAAATCCATTGGCAGTCCAAAAGAGGGAAGTTGACAATGTTCTATAGCATTTTCAATATAATCTTAAATTTTTAGAGCTGTAATCCATTCATTTTTTACCTGTTTTGGGATTTCTAGGATTTTTCTTGCCAATAAACCAAATTTTCCTCAATTTCAATGACTTCTTCTGGAGTTGAGAATTTTATGCTAAGATATTTTTCCCTTGTTTCCTTCTGCATGTACTCTAAAAAATCAAATTGATACTGTGTCTTTTCTTATGCAACTTTCTAAGCTAGATTTTCTTTGTAGAAAATTGATAACTTTAAGCTTAACTCCTGCAAATGGAAAGTTCGCATGTAGAAACTTCTTATGGTTTCTACATTGGCTACATCTTCTTTAAGTGCATATTCAATAAAAGTTGTAACCAACCCCTTAGCTACCTTATAATACTTAACCTAATTCTCAAGTAGTCCTATCATGTTTTCATACTTCTAGATGTCCCTATCCTCCATTTGAGATTTGTTTAGAGCGGTATGGGTTATTTCTAACCCTACTGAGATCAAGTCTGATAGTTTGGTCTTCTTTGTGTCTAAGACTTTTGATCCAATTATACAAATTACATAATTTTCTAGATCTAAAATTCTTTTCCATCTTGTATGTTTGTCCATTGATTACTTTTTTTATTATATGTTATCAATTCTAAATCTACATCATCTATGGGATCAACAATAGGTGTATCTTCCCATGATAACAAAATTTATAAGTTGGTTGGAGTCACCACTTCCTCGATCACAATTATTTTACCTTTCTCTTTTCTAGTAATGTCTATTGTTTGCTTTAGATTGAATAAGTCTTCCATAGTTTGATCAATCCAATCATCGGTCTATTGAGTTTTGGATTGTTCTTGACTTTCATATGTGTTTGTATTCATTTGTTGTCAATCATTAGTCCTTTTATTATTTTATTTAGTTGCTTCTTTCAATTTCACTGCCTCTACCTCTTTCCTCTTAGCTTTTATTACTTCTTTTATCATTTCCTCTACTTCTAGCCTTTCCTTTTCTTTGGTAGCCTTCTCATGTTCTCTCTGAACAACTTCTTCTTTATGTTATTCCTCCTTTTGTTTCTTCTCTAGCTCAACTCTATCTTCTTCTTCTTCTTTCCTCAAATCTTTTTTTCTTTTTTCTTTAGCCTTGGCTTCCTTTTTCAATCTTTCTACTTCAACTACTTGTTTTTCTTTTTCATTTGCTTCTTTTTTTTGTTTTTCAACCTCCTTAATTTTTTTCTCTCCTCTAATTCTTTATCCTTTTGAGAATATGAGGATTGTCCCTTTGGCTTGGTTCTTTCCTTTAATTACTCCCAGGAAATTACATTTACATAGACTTCACACTCTCATTTTTCTTGAGAATATGGCCAAGTTATGTTTAACAATTGGCTATGCTTCAAAACTAGACCCTTGGGATCATGTCTTCTAAATTTCCCTCAAGGAAACCTATATTCAAGCATTTCATTGGAATTTTGTTTTGCAGCCTTGGAACTTGTCAAACCATAATGACCAATGTATATGTCTTAACACATAAAGCATTTTCTTCTAGTCTTGGTCAATGCAACATTGAAACCATGAACAATGGTTTGACATGGCAACACATGTGGAGGGGTAGTTACTCCATATATCCTCAAATAGATATGATGTTCTTGCAAGTACCAATTACAAATGCTACTAAGCAACAAAATTGCATTTTTTGATAATTTTGGAGCATGCTTGCAAAACAATAACTTGTAAAGAGGTGCAAAGAAATTATCATAAATTTGTGCATAATTTTTCTTATACTTATTTTCTCAAAAAATCTAACAATATGCATGCATTGGATTCCCTGCAATATTCTAAAACTAGCTAATTCCTAGCAAAGGATTATAGTTACATACAATCTTCTTTGATTTAGGAATCTTCTTTGGATTGTTCTTTGAAGTGTTTTTCTTAGGAGGCATAACTTCTATAGTGTTCATGATAAAAACAGGATCGTCTAAATTTACATGTCAAGTTCACAACAAAAAAAAATTATTTCTTTTAAATTTTGTTCATGGTTAAAAGCAAAAAATGAAAGCAAAGTACTTGCCTAAATCCCATCAAAATTGTGTTTTGACTCTTGATTTCACATTTTGGCATCCATATTTCCTCTGAATGGTACCCGGGTGATTAGGGAAACCCGAACGATCATGAAAAATGAATATTTTAGGGCATTATGGTAGGTCCTTCGTAGGCACAAAGACATTAATCATGCCAATAATAGTGCTCTATTGATTGTCTCCTCCAAAGTTGGAGAGTTGGAACAGGACATCATAACTCATAATGCCAACTTCATGGATCCCTTTCTCCTTCAGAAACATCGAATTGATTCACTAGAGACTTAGTGTAGTGTTGACGTTTGAATCTATCAGGACCAAAACGACAACCTCACGAGGATATGAATCCCCCTATGTTTTTAGAGAGGTGGTACTCCTCTTTGGCTAAAAGATATATATGTGATATCTTGAATTAGGAGAATGCTTAGGCAACAAGCCCTATATCTTTATTACTTGAATTTATTTAATAAAATGATTATTATATAACACGATCTGATCTTTATATGCACAAAGAAATATCTTTAAAATAAGAAAATATTGAAGGATGGCTCCATCATCATAATTTCTTTCCGATCAACATCACATACACAATGCTCTTAATCACATATAAATGCATCCATATCTTCTTCACGAGAAATTGGAGAGAATAATTTGATCATCTCAAAGAATTTTAAAAGAGTATTACTTTAAAGATCAAAAGATAAATTGATAAATCAATTTCAAATATCTCATACTTAAGACTCAAAGTTACAAGATACAATCCAAATCAGCACTGAAGTAATTATTTGTGGAGTTTTATTCATGAAAAATGTTCTTCATTACAAAATATTTGATAGTCATATATATGGTTGTAAATACTCCATGATCATATAAGAAAATTTCTGAAGAATACAAGAAGAACACTCAAAAACTCAGTCGTGTGCCCAATTCAGAGATTCAAGCATAAAGCTATGAGAAATGGTGTAGAAAAAAATAAAGAGTGGAGAAGATGGAGATCTCTCTTCTTTGATTAGAAGCTTGGTTGTATCTTCGTGGTTGTACCTTATTATTCTTCTAATTTTCTTCCCCTTCCCCTCTGATAATTCTGATTATGGAACCCTCATTGATGTCTTTCTTCTCTTTTAAAACCAGTTCTTCTAACTACTTGAGTAGTTAGGGTTTTTCCTTCTTGAATTTCCCGTACAATTTTGTTCTTGAAACATTCACTTTAATTAATACCTCATTTAGGTGTTTTAAATGAGTTTACATCATTAACATTCACATCTTTCAAATGGGTCCCTTTCCTTTTTTAATAAAAGTTTTTAAATAAACTTTTATTTTCAAAATTTAATTAATTTCCCTTTAAAAGAGGAGTATTGTGTTTTAATTTTTTGTAAGTGATAATAAACGTTTCATCCATTTAATCCAATTTAGATTTTATATTCATCGTCTTAGCTTTCCAATGATATAAATTTTGTCCAAATCTGACTCTCGGATCTCAAGATATGACCTCGTGAATTCGAGGTGTCGAGCAGATTTATCAGCAAGGTATGAAAATATTGTTGACTGATATTTTAATTTTTCAGAAAATTTTGGCAATTTTCAGCTCTCAATACCTATCCTTCATATTCTTTATCAAAATACCTTTCCAACGGTATAAATTTTGCGTGATTTCGTCGCCCAGAGCTTAGGTTATGGCCTCTGCAAGATCGTGACTCAGCCACCGTCGATCAGGTTTGATGGGGAAATGTGGGCCCTTGGATTGAATTTCGACCTCCTTTGTTAAATTTTGACTTTTTCCTTATAATTTGTATCTCACATGCATGGTATTTTAAGAGTCTTTAGTGTATATACTGAAAAATGTAATATACACTTGGTAAGAATCAAAGGAAAACTATGGAGACTTGTAGCTTGACCACTTAGAAAATTAATGAATAATTAAAATTTTGATCGTCCAATCATAATCCACCTCATGCCCGGTCAACATTGAATCAACATCTACATCATTGCCACATGTCACATTTTGATTGGATATCATATCTGCCACATGTCACCACCTTATTGGTTGCCACATGTCATGATTTCACTTGTTGCACATGTTATGATTTCACTTGCTACCATGTGTCACCAATGCTTCATTGCCATGTGTCTACCATGTGTCACTTGGAGATGTGCCCAGAAAACTTAGGATAAGTGGATAAGTGAAATATTATTAAAATAATATGGGTTCGTGGGGTGGATAAGTGAAATATTATTAAAATAATATGGGTTTGTGGGTGCATAGCAAAAGTATGACTAAGTACTTAAGAGGAGAGAGTAATAGAATTCACGTGAATTGCCTTAAATCTAGGAGAAGGGGAAAATGAGAGTAATAAGAAAATGGGAAAATGATTAAGTATAGAATGAAATGGGAATGAAGAGAGGTGAAGGGAGAGGAGAGGAGAGGAGAACATGATTTCTCTTTTCTAATATCTTCGTTGGACTTCTGGACAAAATTATGCATATCTTGGTCGTATAGACTTGGATTCTGATTCCAGGAAATGCACGGTGAAGATGATACTGAGGGATACCCAATGTACTTATAAGAGTTCAATAATTTTCTTCTTTTCATATGATTTTTCATTATGAATTCAAGAGAGGGAAAATATAGATGACCAAATTTTGGTCAACATGTAGCAGACTTCACTCTCTGGTCATCTCGCAATGAATGGATTCCCTCTACTTTTCCTCCAACAATCATGGTACCCAAATCTCGAATCAAGTAGGGATTAACTTAATTTGAAACAATTTACCAGAATCAAGTTTCTATGGAGATTGAGGGTGTGATTCCCCCTCATTTTGGTGAGGGGTAAGAAGAACAAGATAGTGTTCACACTTAAACCAATATGGATGTTATTTAATTTTATTTGTATTTTGTGCCAATTTGTTAGGTAGGATGCTAGTAGAAACACTTGGAACTCTCATCTAGAGGGACACCTTTTGTATTTAGATGTCAACTTAGAAATATGTCACGTTTTGTGGAAGTTCAGTGAATACTAGAAATGTAAACTCTGTTAGCTTTAGCACATCTAATATTTTGTATAATGCAAATTTCTTCCTTGGTTTTAAAAAGAATCCAATAAAAAATTCAAATTTGATATTTTGAATGGATTATGAAAAGAATTTGAAAATTTACATTTCATTCACAGTCAAACCCTTCTAAAACTAGCTCGGAGAGAAAAAAAAATATTGTTACTTCTATGAAATTTTGTTCCTTTTTCTTCTGAAAACAATTTATCAAATTGCACAAATTTATCATAGTTTTGAGGTGCTTACCTATAATTCCAATAATTTTGTTGAGCTTACAGGGCTTCCATAGAATCACTTTTGTTAAATACTTTAAGCTTGAGTTGATCGAACTTGGCATGTTTTCCAATTCTCACTTGCAAATCTCAAATGCTAAATGGAATTCAAATCATGCTATTAGTTTTTTTTTTTTTAAATCGTGGATAGTGATTACTTATTACTCTAATCACCTCAAAGATCCTCTATCACTATGAAAAAAAATTGCCAGTAAATTCATGATTTGACCATAATGGTCATCATCAACGCTTTGCAAGAAAAAAATCAAACTTTGCGCTATGCTTTTTAAATTAAACCTGTGATGAATGCTTAACAGCTTGGAAAACATAACCTTGTGGTGAATGCTTCTAACTCAATGATTTACTTTGCAGTGGAATTCAAAAGTTTCTTACGGGATAAAATAAGGTTTTTCATCAATGAAAAGAAAAAAAAAATGTCGCAGTGCTTATAAGTGATGAGATGTAATTTGCATAAGGGTTTTAGACCTATTGTAGTGGGTTATGAAACTTGTATTTCACAAATATATAGTACATGCCACAAGACAATTGATCTGAATCATATTAAGAACAACACGAAGGAAAAGACATAACAAGGAAACACATAGAGATATTTCAAGAAACACAGTAATATAGTTAAACTCATATTCTATTAATGATTGTCTGGAATACAAAAGACTGTAAAATGCAAAGCACACATTGAGCTAGCTAGAATGGTGGTAAATCATCTCTAAAGAGACAGATTGGTAAGCTACACTCATTGGTAAGAAACTGATTAAAAAGAGGTTGAAAATTCTTTTTAAAATAAAACACCAATGAGAAAACCCTAACCCCGAATTATGAAACACTAAAAGGATTGTCGGCCCGATGTGGTTAGTTGATACGTCAACTTTCTAGGGGTACAAATTTTGCATACGATCTTCATTTGGGGAAGTCGTTACCCCATTGGAAAGGTCTATCCAAGGAGTACACATTCCATTTATCCTAAAATCTACCTTTAGTTGCATGTTAGTCGTTGTCGCACCAAAAAAATGTCATTTAGGGCCTCAAAACGACCCCAGAAGTTTGGGACTCGAAAAATCATAGAAAACAATGCCAAGATGTGGAACCATTTTGAATTAGTGGAATACGTGGGTGGCCACCAGTATTGACCTGGAAAATTCCTCCCCCATTAGAAATAAATGGTCCCCATTACATCAATTTCCTCCATCATATGGGGAAACGTCTGTTGAATCTGACTCTTAGTGAGCCACTTGCTCTGGTGAAGAAGTTTCCCTAATTTGACAACCTGATAGATTTGAATGTTTTCTTGGTGGGTACCCTTCATATAGGTATACATGATTCGATCAAACATCACCTATTCAATGTAGTCAGGATTGAGTTCTATAGGGGCCAAGTGCTCGGTCGTGTTTGGAGTGTTAAGGAATGGTGGAAAATATGGTTGAAGCAGTTCCACCCTAAATATTGGGTGCAAGCCAAGGAAAGGGGGAATACTTAATTCAAAATCATTCTCATCCATAGCCTTGGTGATGTTGTAAGGATTGTATTAGAGTGGGAGGAGCTTCCAATGGCATCCCATGAGGCACTCTTTCTGCAAATGAAACCATATCTTATCTCCCACCTAAGACTTGTGTGGTACCCGATGTTGATCATGACGCTGCTTGTACTTAGCATTGGTTTTCAGAAAAAATATCATGAACTTGGTTTTGGGTGTGCTAGATTCACTCAACAAATTTGGTTGCTCGATCAGCCTCGATCTAAGCATGGGACAACTCTTCCTATGTAGTTGCAATGGGTAGAGCTACATTAATGGGGGCCAATGGATGGAACCCCAAGCACACATGAAAAGGGTTGTGGCCAATAGAGATGTGAAGGGATCTTGTGTAGCTATGTTGAACATAAGGAAGGATCTCATCCCATTTGCATGAATGTTTGGAATTGTACATCCTCAGGATATGGAAAATAATCATGTTGACTACCTCTCTATGTCCATCAGTATGTGGGTGGAAGGAGTTGATTTGGTCAGCTTAGTGTCCATCATCGACCATAGGATAGAAAAAAACATACTAAGGAACTTGTTGTCTAAATCTGAAATAATGGTCCATGGGAGCAAAAAATGAACCTAAACACATTCAAAGAAGAGCTTAGCGGTGGCCTCTATTATGATGCTCTTCTTACAGGGTTCCAAAACTACCATCTTAGAGAATTAATCAATGACCACGAAGACACGGCCATTTCCATGTTTGGTTGAAGGAAGACCAGACGTGTAATCCATGGAGATGGACTCCCAAGGCCTATCTGGAGTAGGCAGAGTAGTGTATAGTCCCTTTTTCTTGATGGTGGTTTTGGTAATGACATATGTAGTATAGGATCCGATGTACTTGCAGACATCTTGTCGAAACTTCGTCCAATAAAAATGATTTTACAATATTGCCACTGTTTTGTCCACACCAAAGTGTCATGCCGCTCGAATGTAATGAGCTTCCCAATTCATGTTTGCACGCTTGCTTGAAGGAACACAAGGATGGCTTGGATGGCATAGAAAATGTCTGAAAATGAGAGTCTGGAACTAGTTTGCTTGCACTTAATGTCTAATAGGTAGTAGCAAAGTCAATGTCACTATTGTATAATTGTTTCCACCTGGACGTCTCATGCCCACATGAGTTAAGATTTGTGGTTAGTGCCACAACTGGGGGTCAACTAAGGCAGACTATGACATGGTTGGTGTTGCCCTTCTATTGATCGTTTTTTCTATCAAGGGAAAATGACCAACATTTGAGAGAAAATATTGTGGGGAACAAGAAAGACTCTTCTCATTTTTATATAGGTGGTTCTCCTCTCTTGATATATTGGAAGATTCTTTATATGGTTGTATATGAATGCAATGGGTGAGTGCTAAATATAAAACCCCAAAATAACTTCCAACAAAGCTCTCATTTAATATATTTATTCATTAAGCACATCATCTTATTCATGGAAATAAAAGTGAATAAATATAACTGAAAGAGATTTGTACAGAGTTTACTTGCGACAGATATTTTGCTTCATTTTAAGATAAAGTGAACCCAGAATCAACTATAAATTTTCAAGATGAAAGAAAAAAAAATGGACATGCCATCAAAGAACTTTACATGATCACTTCATTACAACTAAAAAATGATTTTGATGGACAATACATTTGAAATATCATGATTTAGAATCAAAGTAAGAAAAATCACTAATGCAGTACCCCAGAATAGTTATTTTTGGGATAAATTTATAATAATATCCCAAACGAATAAGCTTAAACATTTCTGAAATAAGAGGGTTGAAACAACCTCAACAAGATTTCAATGACAATTACATAAACTTAAAATAAATTGCATCTACTTTTTACAAGCAGGGATTTTGCTCCTCTGGACCTAGAATGTCACGGGGTGTGTTTTGAAGAATATTTAGATATTTGAGAAGAAAGAAATATGAATGAGAAACTCAATAACATTGATTCGCAAATCTCTTGAAAGGCCAAAACTTGTTTCCAGCAAAAGACCCATATAACAAACTCTCTAACAACCCACTGCTAACCCTTTGAATCTGCATCTTCTTCTCTTTTGTAATCTCTCCTTCATATTCTTGAAACTTATTTTCAATTAGGTTTATGGTTTTATTTTTATTATTTGTGAGCTTATATATGTGTTCCATCAATTGAGACCCACTTTAGAAGTTCAAGAATTTCTTTAAATAGATCAATTTTTGAAAATAATTTATTTTTAAGACCAAAAATAGTATTGACTGTAATTTAATTTTTAGGGCCTGATAAATGGTATTTTAGCCATTGAAACCACTTCCAATATTTTATTCATCTCTTTACCTTTCTGATGAGCTCTCATTTTCTCAAATCAGAAGTTGAGATCAAAAGTTATGAGCTCTAGAAGATGGAGACTCAGCCACCGTTGATTTGTCTTCATGAAATCTGAGCCTTTGATTTGTAAATACGACTTTATTTATCCCACCTGCATTGTGGGAGGGTTCTCATGACTTCTTTATAAATAAATTTCATCTCCATGTTATTTTTGAATGAATTAAATAGATCCATAGAGTTTCACGTAGCTTGTGCACAAAGTATCTTTTGATTGCCACATCATCACCCAATCATCTTTGTCCTTCCATATGTAACCTGTGGGTAGGTCCACTTAATTTCCATGTGTCCACATATGATAGGTCCACCTCACTTCCATGTGTCACTGAGGGATAGGTCCACATCACTTCCACTTGTCTTGATATGGTAGGTCCATGAAAAGGGGGAAGAAATTTAAGATAAGAAATAATATTAAAAAATTAAATGAAGTGTTTGTGGAGTTACATGAATGTGGAGGTAAAGGAGGTATGTGAGGAGATAAAACTTGGTAAAAATGACTAAGTATGAGGTAGGGATGATGCAGGTGATAAGTCATGCAAAATGACCAAGTATGAGGTAGGGTTGATGCGGGTGATAAGTGATAAGTCATGCAAGTTAGAGGTCAAGGGATGGGTGAAGGAGGGTCTCCCACATTCAACAAATAGACTAAATATAAAAATTAATGAGGGTGCAATTTGGGTAATTTGGAAGTGGAGGTGCAAATTTAGGGTCGCGGGATTGCAGGACACAGGCATGAGGGAAAAAGGGAAATGAAGAGGAAGGTTTTCCTGCATACCCAATTGAAGACTTAGTGTTAAAAGGAGTGAAAAAGATAAATCATAGAGTTGCGTGAAAGTATGGAAATGCAAATGGAAATGGAAATGAAATATGAAATATGGAGAAAGGAAAATGGAAACAGGAAATGGAAATATATAAAAGTAAAATGGAAAAAGGGAAATAAAAATTAAAAATGGATATGAAAAAGGGAAAATGAAAATTGAAATACGGATATGAAAATGGAAACAGAAATGGAAATGATTAAGTATCTAAATGGTTAAATGTGGAAAATAGTTAAATATGGAAATGGTGTGGAAGATTGGAAAAATGTCTAAGTATGGAGAGTAATGAGGAAGGAGAGTAGAGTGGAAAGAAGGAAAAATGGATAAGTATGAAGTGTGGCTTGAGTAAGGAAAATGGCTAAGTATGGGGTAGTAGTATAGATATGAGTAAGGAAATTGACATATCTTGGGCATATGACCTCTGTTTTAGATTCCATAAAGTGTTGAATGGAGCTGAGACATAGGGATATTTAGTGAGAAGATAGACATAAGCAATTTCCTTCTTTTAGCATCCTTTCTTTTCCTTATGTTTTGTTTCAAAGAGAAACTATCCTCATTAGACTTTCATGATGAAGAACTGTAAAACTGAAGTTGATTGAAAACGTGTTGGGTCTTCATGATCAATAGTTGAATATTATTTGGATCTTTTGAAGCTCGAAAAAAAAAATGATCTCTATTTTATGGGTGAAAACACATTAACACCTTCTTGTACTTGATGTTCAAGTGGAATTGTTGTAGGTACATGGACCACTTCTGACGGTGGTCATTATGTAACTTTCCCTATGTCTGAATGAATTGCATAGGCCTGTGATCAATGTGGATGATCATTTCCTTCCCCAGAATGTAATGCTTCTATTGTCAACATGTATGCAAAATGGAGTACATCTCTTTATCGTAGGTGGGGTATCTGCGAACAACATAAAATAATGTTTCACTAGGATAGGCCACTAAATTCCCATGTTGAGTGAGGATTTCATTGATAGCATAATCTAAATCATTTGTCTCAATCTCAAATCATTGTTGCATGTATGACAGAATAAGAACTGTTGTTGAGCAGAGAGGAAATTTCAAATCCATGAATGTTTTATGTTGGGACGCAACCCAAACAAACTTGGACTTCTATCCACCCTTGGTCACCCGACTGAGGGCCCAAGCGATATGAGAGAACCTCAACAAAAACCTGTGGTAGAATTTGGTGAGGCCCAAGAAGCTACGGAGCTCGGTTAGTATCTTCAGGGATGACAAATCGTAAATGACTTGGATCTTAGATGGGTCCACATGTACACCATGCTCATCCATGATGTAACCCAAATATTGGATTCTCTACAAGTCGAAGGAACACTTCTCCAAATTGGCATATAACTTGTGTTGTCGTAGGGTGCCCAAGACCCATTGAATTTGCTTCAAATGTTCCTCCCAGGTTTTTCTAAAGATGAGGATGTCATCCAGATATGTGTCCACAAAGGATTTTGTGAATGGTCGCAATATGCCATCCATCATCCACATGAATTTAGTTGAGGCATTAGTCAAGATGAAAGGCATGACCACTTGAAGAGACCTTATTTAGACTTGAAGGTTGTATTCCATACATCAATTTTCTCAATCGACACCTGGTGGTATCCTGACTTCAAATCAATCTTACTAGAAAAAAATTTCTCCCTTCAGTTGATCGATAAAATCATCAATCTGGGGGATTGGGTAATAGTTCTTGATTGTAATCATGTTCAAGGCTCTAAAATCAATACAAAGTCACCATGTATTGTCCTTCTTCTATACCAGAACAATTGGGCTCCTACAAGGTGAGGAGCTTGGTTTGATGTGGCCCTTCATAATTAGTTCTTGGATCTGGAATTTGATTTCTTCATTCTCCATAACAAAACACATGTATACAAGGTCATTATGCAGAGGAGCATTGGGTGTCAAATTAATTGAGTGATTTAACTGACAGTGCAAAGGAACCCCAGTAGGTGAGGAAAATATGTCTTTGTTCTCTTCTACTATCTTGTCCACCCGATGTTGTTGTGTAGAGAGACCTCGTGCATAGGTTTGGTAGTTGCAGTGACCTTCTGTTCACCTTCTGACTGGACCATAAATAGGAAAAATATCCCGATATTAAACACCACCTTTTTGAACTACTTCATGGATATCAAAGAGACCACAGTAGTTGGGACTGCCTCTGGTACCCTGTAGAGTTGACCTCCCAAAGTAATAATGACACTACGGGGCCTAGATTTATAAATGACATGACCCTTCCACATATGGTTGTCCTAAAAGAACATCACAAATTTCAAGGGAGGAAACATCACACAATACCTCATATTTGAATGGTTTGATGTCGTAGTGAAGGTGACATTGTTGGCTAATGTGAATGTCTCTTCCCTAGTTGAGCCAACTGGTGGTGTATGGCTGAGGATGCGGCATCATTTTTCGGTTCAACATATTGATGAACTCTACTAAGATTAGGTTCTTCTGGGTATAAATTTAAACAATGAAATAGAGGGGGGTCTCCTTCACCCACATCTATGAGTGGAAGGGGCTCTCCCCTTCTTCAGGCTCCTCTGGTTCCTCTGACCAAACCTTTTTGTTAGCGATTGTGACACTAGGTTCTGTGTCAATAATCATTTTTCTCTTATCCAGTTTTGAATCAAAGTCTAATTTGGCATTTGACTCTGAGGCTTTCATCTCATCCAACAATGACTGTTTGGAGCGACATTCATTAGTGTTGTGCCAAGGGAGTTTTTGGAACTCACACCACTTTCCAGTGTCCTTCTTCGACTTCTCATTACCTTTATTTTCTTGTGGATTGGATTGGTTGTCCTAGGGATATCCATCCTTGCTCCATCCTTTTCTGTGGGAGTTAGGGCCTTCTTTATTGTGCTTTTGTTGTGATACGTTTGTAGAACTAAAATCTTGCTTATTCTTTTGCTTGAACTTTTTCTCAATCTTGACAACATATCGGTAAGCGGATCACAGTGAGGAGATCTCCAGGAAATTCATATCTATTTGGATGTACCTATATAGTCCAATGCGGTACTTTAGGACCAAGTGTCGCTTGAAGTCTTTAATACCTAGCTTTGTTCACAAGGTATGGAAGATGTTGGTGTACTTCGACACTATCTAGTCTCTTTCCTGACGCAAAGTTCTGAATCTTGTGTATTGGTCATCATAGTTTCCAACAGGGTAGTATTTCTCCTTGAGGGTATCCACAAAAGTTGCCCAAGTGGGTCATGGCCCAAAAATTGCAGACTCATATTCGACGTGTGTCTCCCACCAATATTTGGCATGGGGAAGGGATTTAAGAAGTGTGAAGATGATTTTTCAATGTTGGACAAATTTTGGATAGAGAAATAAACCTCTAGCAGACTTAACCATTTTTCCAAAGCGTCAGCATCTATCTGGCCTTCAAATAAACGAATATCAAGGTTAAGTTGTAACTTAAAAGGATTCACACCTCCGAAGTGACTGTTGGTTGAAGGTGCCTCCATTGCTATTGGAAACTGTCAAAGGATCTGGGAAAAATTATCCATCATCTCATTCCTCTATCGCATGAGGGATTCCTTGAGAAATAGTTTGATAGGATCTCCTACTCTGTCATCTCTCTTTTCTTCTACCATGGGAGGTTGTTTGTGCTAATGGGATTGTTCTTCCCCAAGATCAACCAGCTCGAGACCCAACTCTCGATAGCCTTTTCAGGAAATGAGACACACTTCCACACTAAACCTGGTAGAAGAGAAGAAGAATTTAATCAAGAACGTAAATGACAAAGCAATTACACAGTACATAGAGATTTTACCCTGGAAACCCAAACCAGGAAAACCAACATTCCTTGAACATTCTGCTCTCTTGTTGTCTTATTCAATTTGAATAAAAGGTTACATGTCTAAGATTGGTCCACACCTAAGACACAATCGATATCATACCCTATTTCTTATGCAACAACAACCCTATAGCGAATATGGCTTACATCTACATGACCAGGAACCTACATCTAAAGATTTCTCTAAAGACTGGCTATCTTACGATTCATTGATTAGCCGTTACAGCTGATCCAAATACAATAAAACAAAATGAATACAGATTATTATTAAAATATGCTTAACACATAATAACAGAGATATAGTAAAATTCGTTTCTATTCAATAAAGAAATAAGTTAAAACTGTAAAATGCAGTGGAAAAGAAGCTTGCTGGAATGGTGGCGGCTTATCTCTGAGAAGAGAGGTGATGACTACGCTCTTTCGCAAGATGATGAGTACAATGAGTCTCTCAAGTCCTTTTTACAATAAGAATGAATGCCCAAAACCCTATACATCCAAAAACCTGACCCTAGGAGATGAAGCACCAAAAGTCATGTGGGCCCCATTGGCATAAGCTAGTCAAAGTCAAAGGTATTCATGACTTACTCCATGAAGTCATAGAACAAGCCAGAAGGAGCTTCAAACTTTAGAGCATGGAAGACAAGGATTGACCTTATCCTTGCCAAGAACAAGGTTCTAGATATCGTGAAGGGCAAGATCGTGGAACCGCAGTTTGAAGCAGGAAAAGAAAATGAACCTCAAAACGTTGCAACAATGGAGAAGTTCAAGTACAATGCCATCAATTCTATTAGTATCATTATGGAATTTGTAAAAGATCACTTGATACCTTGCATATCCAATATTGACTCATCCAGGAAGATGTCTGATGCCCTAACTAACCTCTTTGCAATCAGAAATAATGGACTAGTAATGAGTCTAAAGAATGAGCTTCATGACACAAATATGACTAAGGATAACATTGTAGCCTCATACTTTGTAAGGATTTCTCAGTTGAGAGATCAACTACAAGACATTGAAGAAGTTATTCCAGAAAAGGAAATTGTGAATATTGCACTTAATGGTCTCTCTAGATCATGGGATGCATTTGTTGCAAGCATGAACACAAGGAATGAGTTTCCAACGCTTGAAGAACTTTGGACCTGTTTCTCATAAGAAGAGACAAGGATAAACTTAAAAGGAAGATCTCAAAACGAAGAGGATGCTCAAGCCTATGCAACAAATTTCAAGAGACACGGAGGTAAGAAAATATTTGGTTCAAGAAAGAAATTCAATCATAAGAGAGATATGTCAAAGGTACTATGTTATGGATGCCATGATTATGGCATGTTATCCCATAGCCTAGGGATAACTAAGGAGATTATGTCTCGAGGCCCACAAGTCCTAGACATGGAGTACCAAGAGATAGATGACTTGAGCATGGCCCTGGAGGGCCTGTCTTTTCTTCGGTGCATTCCACGTATCACCAACAACAGTATCCATCACACCAGCCTGGTCCTGAAGTAGCAGTGAGTCTTGCTCCATGAGGTAATGAGTCTAGGTATCATGGTATGTATCACTTTGATTTTTGAAGCACTTGAACATGTTGTATTGAATCCATCTTCATTTCATGATGGTTGCTTGGAAATTATGCTCTTTGCCTCGCTCATACCTAGAAGGGTGACATGGTGCCCTAGTAAGTTGATTTCCCTTTAGGATGGGTTGCTACTGGGTGGATCTGTGAAAAGTCATTGTTTGTTCCCTCCATACTTACCATTTTCTATATTTATTCCTTCCATCTCCACTATCCTTGTTTGGGCATTGGGATTGGCTAAACTAGGAAGGGTTGTACCTTACCTCGTGGGAATAAGGGACTAAAGACCCATAGATTAAAACTAGATGGTAAGATTTAAGAGCCAATTTTGAAACCTTTGAGATGCTTCACCCAAGGATCCCCGAGAAAGTAGTGAAAAGCTTCTCAGTAAGAAAAGGAGACCCACAAGATAACATAAACACTCAAGTTACTAGTTGAAGGATAGGAGGTCCCATCACGAGTCGACCTATTATGACCATGGGCATGTAACGGTATGACATTACCACCTATCTGGTCACTAAACTAGGGTAGTGGCTCTTGGTGGCATAACCAAGAGAAAGGGGGTCTCATCATGAGCTAACCTTCTCATTTCCATGAAATGTTTGTGGATAACATTGTCATCTCTGGTCATCAAGCCAGGACAATGTCCCTCAACTATTTCCTTGAAGCACAAGAGCAAAAGATCAAAAGAAATAAAGCTAAGAATAAAAGGAAATGAATGGGCTAGGAAACAATTGCATTCATGACAAGGTACAACTCGCCCTCCACAAAGGAATCGACATGTAAGATTCTACATTTCCCTGTTATCACATGCACCCCATGCCACCTCATACATTTACATGATTTGGATTAGACTTCACCTAGGAAACACTCCAAACTTAAGAGAGGTTATCCCAATAAGACACCCTGACACCCTTTCCAAACCTAACTTGTCAAATTGCATAATGTCTTTGAGCATTTGTTTGGGGTTAAAGGGGGTTTAATGCACATGTTTGGGTAATTTAATTATTGGATGTGATTTACATGATATGATCCTTGTGACTTATGAACCCCTAGAAGGCGTACTTATTGTTTCTGCAGGACATTCCTTGGTGGATAGGTACACATGAGGGAATGATTAGCTCGGACCTTCATGGGGGCTCAAAGCCCATAGACAGATGTTGAAACCTCATCTAGGGGTAAGAAGAGATTGAGGGTTTGCACTAGATTAAGGAAGGACGTTGCCTTTGGATGCACTGTGGAAGACCTAAACCTAAGGTCTCATGCTCCTCCCACCTAAATGTTGGCCTTGGGAGGCCTTGGACGTCACCTTTGCATCCCTAGACGTCACCTGCCAGCTGGGGTTGTTACCTTGGAGGCATTCATGAGGCCATTGGCATGTGTGGAAAAAATTTAGGCCTTTGGAGACCCAACGTTTCATCTCCTTTGCCCAACGTTCCACACTTGAGGCCCAACGTCACCCTAGGAGGGCATGATGTCACCTTTAGAGGCCTAATTAGAGGCAAATTGAATTTATTTTGGTAAAAGTGTAATTTTTGAGTAAACTAGCCAGGTCAGCCCTGATTTTGACCTAAAATTAATTAAAGGTCAAATTGTTGTATAAATAAACACAAAGTGGCATTCCTTTTCATCATAATTCTTCATTGGACAAGAAGAGGACCAAAATTTTCGCCTCTCTTGGGTTATTGGCTAAAATAAAGAGGTGCCACTCTTGTTTAAGGATTATCTTTACAACTTGGATCAATTTTTGAAGTTTTATGGTGATCTTGCATGGTATATTCATGATTATTGTTGGTGCAAGTAAGTAGAATTTGCATTTTGTCATCTATTGAATGGTTTTATTTGCTCATAAAAGATTATGAAATTGCATGGTGTATTTAATGCTTGAAGTAAGAAACTTAAGTTGCTACTTTATTACTTTTTCATTTGCCAAGCTTTCACTAAATTGGTCTAGTAACTAGTAAAACCATAGAGCCCTAAAGTGCTAGCACTCTAGAGGTTTGCATTTGGTTATTGTTGCATAAGTTTTTACTCCATAAAAAGGCTAAGGAGAGCAAGGCGCTAGGGCCTAGAAGTGCCTACACCCTAGCACTTTGTTTCTTGAATTCAAAATCTAGGAGGACTTAAGTTGCTACTCCTCCTAGAATTTTTCCCTTTTAAACTTTTGTGTATTATCATTTATTAGAAGCCTTAGAAGAAGCTGCCATATTTGACTCCATTACCCTACAAAGGCACTAGTCCTTGTCTTCTTCCCTTTGACAAGCAACCTTAAAGCTTTCAAACTCCCTTTTCAACTTGAAAAATTCACTAACTTAGCTTGCTACTGCTACAAAAATCATTTTACAGCTATAACAAGCACACTGACTAAGCTAACCTACCCAGAAATTTGCACTAACCTAGGTGTCATCACCCTAGGGTCTAGTCTTCCCCTTACTACCTTTCTAAAGTGAAAATTATGAAGATGTTATTGCTGCCATAACTATTGTTACAACCATTGTTGCAGCCCTTAACAACCCTAAAAATCATCCATAAAACCACCAAGCATCTGTACTAAGAAAACTATAATCATTGGATATTGAAGTAGTTGTCTTATTGCTTTATTATAGTAATTTTTTGAAGTGGTTTCTATTGATGTCATTATCATTAATTAATGTTGTTATAAATGTTTGGACAACCATTTAAGTCATTTATTGACTTGTATTAATCTTGAAAATCGTGAGTGACAAAGTATTATCAAGTTTGCAAGCCCTTTTATATCTTTCTTGTCATCATAACTTGCAATTTTCAAGATACATTGTTGTTGCTGTAATCTCATCTTTATATATAACTTGTTCTAGCAACACATAATTTGTCTAAGAAGTCATTGGTTATAATCGTTGATATCATTGTTACTACTAATGTTTGATGTTTCATTGGTAAAGGGCAAGTACAAACCCACTTTTACTTTCCCTTGTCCCGTTAAACTTTACCCAAGTGACTTCTTCCGTTGAGTGACCTAGAGAGAGGGGTGGGTTTTCACCATGTCTTTCTGCCTTTCATCAACCAACTAGGTCCTGGGTCGTCTCCCTTGGAGTGAGTTTTTCCTCCTCCTAAAGAGAAAGAGGTACCCTATTGGGGTGACAATGATATGACTACCTCTGTGTTATGTCAATCTAAGCCTACTTGCCTTTAGGCTTTGGGAAAGTATAGATAGTGCGATAACATGGCCATTGCAAAAGGGATTGCCCTAAACTACCAAAGAAGAGAAAGGAAAGACACCATTCGTCAGCTGCCAATGATGAAGATCCTTCAAAGAAAGTCAAGCATGAAGAAACAAATTTCTTCTACTACTCATCTCTTAATGTATCCTTTGAAGATGACATGCGGATTATTGATAGTGGAGCTTAAAGACATATGATTGGTGATTGTGAAAATATCTCAAGCATGAAGGAAAAGGAAACCTCTCATAAAGTGGAACTTGGAGACAATAACTCTTATGTAGTCAAAGGATTGGGAAAAGCTTCTATCAAAATGGAATCAGATAACAATGTTCATCTTAACGATGTTTTATATGTTCCTGGTTTGAAAAAGAATTTAGTATCTATTTCTTGCTTATAAGACAAAGGAGATAGAATATCCTTTATCGATGTAAAAGTTCTTGTATGGTCTAAAGATTCAAAAATAAAAGATGCTAGAGTTATTGGGATACGTGAAGGAAGATTATATACATTCCTAGGTCAGAATGCCCAATCTCTTGTACATGATGAACTCAATCCTAGTGAGTTATGGCATAGAAGGTATGCTCACCTTCATTATCAAGCGTTACCATCTCTAAAACATATGGTTGTAGGAATACCATAACTACAATAAGTACATGAAGGTATTTGTAGAGGATGTGCACTTGGGAAGAATATTGAAAAGCCATTCCCAAGTAGTGAGATCAGATCCAGGGAGATATTCTATATGATACACTCAGATGTATGTGGTCCTATGCCAGTGAAGTCTCTAGGAGGCTCTCTTTACTATGTGACGTTCATAGATGACTTCTCAAGAAAGACTTGGATGTACCTAATAAAGACGAAAGATGAAGTATTTGGAAAGTTCCAAGAATTCAAAGTTGAAGTGGAAAACTTGACAAATAAGAAGATCAAGAACATAAGATATGATAATGGAGGAGAATACACCTACAAGGAGCTTGTTTCCTTTTGTAAAGCAGCTGGGATTAGGAGGGAGTTAATTGTCCCACATAATCCTCAACAAAATGGTGTGGCAGAAAGAAAGAATTGTTTCATTGAAGAATCTATTAAGGCAATGATGAATGACCATAATATGTCCATGTTTCTATGGGGAGAAGCAACTATGACAACTGTATATATTCATAATAGAAGTACTCATTGTATATTGAAGAACATGACTCTAGAAGAAGCCTTCTCAGGAGAGAAGCTGAGTGTGGAATACTTGAGGATATTTGGGTGTCTTGTCTATATCCATGTTCCCAAGGACAAAAGGAAGAAGTTGGAACCTTCAGGAAAGAAGGGCATATTTGTTGGATATAGTGATACATCAAAAGATTACAGAATATATGTCCTAGATCAACAAAAGATTGAAATCAATAGGGATGTAACTTTTGATGAGAAGATTTCCTTCAAGAAATATATAGAAGATCCCATAGACTCCAATGATGAAGAATAATATGAAGACCCCAAGGAAGAAAGTACATGTTCACCAGAACATCCCATTGAATAACCATACCGACCACTTGAACCTGTAGAACTAGTTGTTGTACCCAAGAATAGAAAACAACCAACATGGCTAGAATCCACCTTACAAGAAGCATAAAGACATAAAGTTCCCAGTGGCATCTTCAGGGAAAGCAAGAGGTCCAAAATATTCTCTAGTTATGCGGCACTCATGACAAGTCTTGTCAATGCAGAATCTTACACCTTTGAGGAAGAAATCAAGAAGAAAGAATGGAAGGAAGCTATGATTGAAGAATATCAATCCATCATGAAAAATGATGTATGCGAAATTGTGCCTAGACATGAAGGAAAGTCGGTAGTAACTTCAAAATGGGTTTACAAGATAAAGCTTGCATTAGATGGGAGTATCAATAAATACAAGGTGAGATTTGTGGCTAGAGGGTTCTCCCTATAGAAGGGAGAAGACTATGATGATATGTTTTCTCTATTTGCCAGATATACCTCTATAAGAGCCATCATATCTCATGCAGTATCCATGGCTTGGAGTTTACATCAGATGGATGTAAAGAGCACTTTTCTCAATAGAGTAATTGAGGAAGAAGTATACATACAACAACCGCAAGACTTTGAGGTACACTTGAGAGATACCCATGTATGCAGATTAAAGAAGGTCTTGTATGGACTCAAGCAAGCTCTAAGAGCTTGGTATGCATGAATTGACAATTACTTGACTAGACTTGGATTTTCCAAGAGCTATGTGTTGATGGGTGTTTATGACACACCATCAACGGGAAGGGAAGATTCGGACTGGGGTTGTCTATTTAACCCAAGTCGTTTGGTATGATCTACCTTGACGGGTTTTATGGCTCTGTTAGCCAACTAGGATCCTAAAAACAACTAAAGGATGTGAACTAACTAAATATACAATTCTAACAATCAACACCTTAATTACAAATGCTTAACTAAGAGTGTTAATGTACAATGGTTATATACAGTTTACAAGGTTTGAGCAAAGCCCTGTGAAAGTGATCGTTTAAGATAATGTATCTAAACAAGAGTAAGTATAAACAAACTTATTCTAATACTCGGAATATCAAACTAGTAAACATAGAATGAATATGATTATAATGATATAACAAAAATTGACAAAACTAATTAACGTTTAAATAATGCAATCATTATTCATTCACTTATAAACAAATTAAATAAATAATACACTAACTAACCTCTCGTTGATCAACAATGCTAAGCTAAATTCATCTCTCTGTATTTGTATGAGCTCCTCTTAACCTGTGTCAAGTGTAAACCTATGACAAAGGCAAGCATAATGCTTCCTGAAGAAACTCAAAGAAGTCTTTTATATTCCGGAACGAGTTTATGATGACAGAAAGACAAACGATTATATATCGTGTGACTTTAGAATGTCCACATAACTGAAAATGAAAGAAATTCCAATCCTCAGTAAATGGTGTTACCAGCTATCTAGTATCAGATGTAAACTCAAAATAATTGAATAAATAATCAACCATAGATATTAAAGGAACCAAAATATAATGAACCAATGAAAACATAACATGAAAAATTATATGTAGAACAGTCTAAAGCTAGTTCAATACAAATAAAGTTTCATATTCATAAATTATATAAGAAACAATATTAACATTGCATAATCTACAAAAGGACAAAAACCAAAGAGTAAATTGTATCCCATATAGTTTCAGTATAATAAGTTCATCATAAGGTCCAAAATGATTTTTTTTGGATAATAGACTTTTAAAGATTGAAAAAATTAATACATAAATAATAGCAATTAACCATGTATTGATAAAATAGACTAAAACTAATTTAAATCAATGCATAATCAATTACTCAAAGAATATGAAGATATTATAATGAAAACAAAATCATTTTATTCACACGACAAAAGCCATTAAGCAACTTGGAATTCCATATTCTTCTTTACAAATACTTGTCCATTCTCCCAAAGATTCCAACCATTCGTTACTCCATTTGAAAAGAAAAAAAAAAGTTTACAAAAGAGATAATAAACAAAAATGAAAGGATAAAAATCCTCCTCTCAATTTCTTCCATCCCTTGGCTCCGAACTTTCTCATATATTTATACAATGAATGAACAGTCTGAGCGTCACTAATAATTTTCGCCACCTGAAATTTGCCTTGTAAAGAGACACAAATATCTCTCAAATCATGCATTTGTTTGAGAAAATTCTCGTGTGTAAGCTAAATGGGTCTATTCTGCAGATGGGTTTTCAACCATTTCTTCAAATTCCTTACGGTTTGGCTGAAACAAGTCCCGTAAAATCGTCTGTTTGTTCTTGAACGCATTTCCAAATCTTATTTGTTGTTGCTCATAAATTATTTGCAACAATCCAATATTATTTTTGGATCAATTACCTTGAACGTATTAGATAATAAAATCAAGCCATGATCAGATCCGTACCAAATAACTGATAATAGAAACATGTGAAACAAAAAGAAACCAAATTAATAACCTAAAAATTGTGAATAAAACAAAATCTAGAACAATAAAATTAAAATGAATTTAAATCAACTATAAGTTCTAAACAAACATTGTTTATATTTTCCTTTCAAATATGATCTTAAAATTCTAGAAGCTTCAAGTTGATGGAGAGGAGAAAAATATTAATTTTGGGTTTTCACAAAATCAAACAAATGATAGATGATTTTTTATTTTTTATTTTATTTTTAAATGAGATGCAAAATGACAAAATAATTTAATTAATTAAACCCACCAAATGATTTTGTGAAAATGAAAAACCAACCAAGATATTATATGATAACGTATTGAACCCATTATTCAAAATAATCAAACTTGTTAATGAGCAAAAGACGAAAACATAATCATAATTTAAACGAAAGTAAGCAGTTGATAAAAATTGATGTTTTCGTTTAAATAATTAATATTTCTATGTTTGTCTCTCCTTCATTCAAATTTGATCAAATGTGAAAAAAATGTCATAGAAAAGATTTGTCGCAATAATCTTTCTTCCTGTAAAATTATTGTTATTAATCCAGGTCTCAACCAAGCCATTCTCATAGCAAATAGATTCAATAAGGAAGAGGTAATAACAAACTCCCAAATTATGAAGTTCGTCCATCAACATCAAAACTCTGTAGAAAGAAAAATGAAATGGCATTTGAATTTCATGAAATTTAAACAACACAAAAGAAAAGAATATAAACTCAAACAAACCTTGAAACAAAGCAAACCAATACCAATCCAATCAAGTCAAAGGGAAAAAAACGAAGAATCCAAGTAAAAGTTCGAGGGACCCTAGATTTTGATTAAAAATAAAGAAGGGGGTTGTTGGGGCCCAACAAATGGTGACTCACTGGGAGAAGCAGTTATCTCTGATCTAGTAACCTTTCATCTCAGGAAGAAAAGGATAAGACTTGAAAAAGGATTTAAGCTCCCTGAAATAAATTCACTTTGAGACCATATAGTATTAGGGTAAGCTCGATGTTATAATCAGACAATAGAATTTGCTTTGCAGGGGATTATAACCTGAAATAATGTCTTAATTAAAGAGTCATGATGTTATAAAAGAACTTCAATACCGTTGACAGGGCCACTGCTTTCAGCAGGCGTCCATAGCCTCGACAGGGATGTCATTTAACCCACTCAAGTACTTTAATCCCATCCAATAGTTTTCTATCCACATGATCTATACTTCCATAAAAGTTAACTTAAAAGCATATACCTGCTACTTCTCGACTCGACATTGCTTCGCTGCCAACAAGCCTGTTCAGTACCCTGATGAAGTTGTCTTGGTATCATGTGTGCATTTATCCATTGTCAGCAAGCCTGTTCAGTACCCCGACAGGTTTACACACACTTCCCAAACTTAAGTGCTTCCAACTCTCTTATGCCACTTTTAAATAATAATACAATTATAGATTTATTGATGACAACTAGAGCGGGGTGATACTGGAGGTTAAATGTAATACAAGTGAATAGTTGATCATGTTATTTATTTGCTTTCAAAACTGAAAGGTTTATCATGGTTTAGAGATTTTAGATTTCCTTTAAAAAATCATCTAGAGAATGGGGAAGCATTTAAAAGTGATTCCTTAAGAATATGGACGGCGTAAAAAGTTTAAAGATCATCGTAATTCTCAAAGATTTAAACCATATCTCTGGTGTAATGCTCTGGCAAAGACAATTTGAGGACAAAACGAAAGTGGCAATTGACTTAAAAATCAATTGTCTGAGCTATATCTTAATATCAGGACCTCTTTGAAATATTTCAAATTGCTTGAAAAACACAAGTATTGAAATGAATGCTTCCTTCCGACTATTTCTCTTGGCTCAACAATATAATGGTTCAAAAAGACTGACAAGAAGAAAATTCAATCAAAGCAATCAAAGAAAGCAAAAAAAAACACACAACAAACCAAATCAAATTTTATTAATGGAATTCAAAATCGGAAGTGCATAAAAAAAACAAAATCAAAATAGCAAAAGCACACTTTCAGAAATAATTTTGGCCAAAGATAAACCCAAGCTTTGGGATCTACTAGCATCCCATTGTAAACTAAAGGAAGAACTAAATCATATAAAATATCATGTGCGGGCAAGTTCTTTTCTCAAGATAGTGATGCATGAGATGTTACTTTGACCAAGAATTATTACTAAAAATAAAAGAGACTAAAAGAAAATAGAAAAAACCTTATTAAGATGAGTGCAGTCCTACTCGTGGTACCTTGGGTCAGGGTTGAATTGACAGTTCAAATTTACTTATATCTTTACTTTCCATTTTAAAATTTGCATGATGATATTGCATTTTTGAAAAGAAATATTCAACGAAGAGCAGAGAGAAAATGATTAAAGTAGACTTCCCTAACAACATTCATATTATGTCTCTTTTGGTGTACCCACTTTTGTTCCTAACTGCATTATTACAAAAGAAACAATGAGAAAAAAAACAAACTAAAGGAAACCTACTCCTAAACCTACTCTAACTACTAAACAAATCGAAATACTAAGTGAAGTCATGCTTCCAATGTAACCATCGGAGTAACTCTAATCTTGCAATGAAAACGAAATCGAAAATTAGTAAAAAGAATGGTAGTGTATCGAAATATGACAAAAATACATCATACTTACCCTTATAATCATCATTTAAAAACAAAGCAAGCATGAACTTACCATTCCCTTGAACATTCTTTCTATATGAATCCTCCAGCCATTCTGCAATTTTGTCATTATATGGGTCACAAAAACACGAAAAAATGTAACTAAGATTGGGAAGCTTGTCAGAGTTATGGGGACCTGACATAACCATCGTCCTAGACCGAAGTGCCCCATCCTCTCGACAATTTTCCGTTCATCCCATATTTTTTCCATCTGAAGGATATAAAAGGAGTGTGTCAAAGTTACCTCCTTGATCTCTAAATAAGGTGAAGATAATCTTACCATTCCATGTAAATTTTTCGAGATATGAATACTCCAACCAATCTGCAATCCTATCATAATACATGCAATTACTAACATGGGATTGTTCGAAAGAATTCATAGACGACAAATATTCCTAATGAGAATAAAGTATTAGGTTATCATGTAAAGAATCTTTTAAAAAGGTTGGATCAAGGTTGTGAGAACTTATCGTGATTTTCAATCAAAAAAGAAGTGTCTCATTCTCTTGAAACTTTTCATTGAGCTAGAATACTTCAAGATTAACTATTTGAGGTGAACTAAATGGAACAACCAACATTTTTGAATAATCATCATTGGTAATAATATTTGGTTGATCATACTTTTCAACCTCAAATAATAAATCGTGGAAAAGTTTAGATCTTTCCTTAAACACAAAGTGAGATGAATCAATGGAAGATGCAATTTGAGACTCTTTCAAATCATTTATTGGTTTACCCATGGATAATTGATGAGAATAAGAATTAATATGTTCATGGGCATAATTATTTTCCTCTTTATCTTCTATTCGGTAATCTCTATTAATTTGTACCTAATTATATAGTGCATAATTCATTCCAAAGTGATATGGAACACATGATTGCATAACATGATAATAAAAAATATCAGGGTACAAGGAATAATATGTAGAAGAATTGAGGAGACAAAATGCATCTCTTGAAATGATAGGTATATGCGTTTTGAATTATGGTTTTGTTCCCTCTCCTAGAATAAACAGATCATCTCTCATCATATGTTCTTTTAAAGAACACGAGATATTTTCCAAGACCAACTTATGTTCATCATAAAAGGGTGAATGCGAGAGAAAATTACCAAAAATAGATGATTCATTACTAGTTTGACCAATGTTGTCATCTCCCACTAATTGATCTTGAACCTATTCACATGAGTGAGGGGAAGTTTTACTGACAACAATATTACCAAATTCACATTCCATCTCTTTTACTTTAGAAACAATTGTAATATCTTGGAGAGTTTGACCACAGTCTCCTTTTAAATTCAAGGTTCATTCCTCAATAGAAGAAGACATTATTGACAAAGAAACATCAGAAGTGGAAAGTACATCTTGTAAAATGTCATTCTACTTTTGATTTGCTAAAATAAAGGAAGTTGACAAAAAATGTGGTGCCTTAATGGCTTCAACATCATCATGAAATTTTAAACCATCCTGAGATTGAGTATTAGTGCTCAATTCAGATTGGTTAACAATTAATTGATCTTGCTTGTCTGAGAGAGAAACGAGATATCCAAGCCATTCATTAATAAGAGACATTTCTTTCAAAGGAAATCTAGTACAAACATGTATGAACTTGATTTCAAAATCATTGAATGATTCATCATTTTCTTTCCTTAAGCAACTTAATTCTTCACTTAATTCACCATAATCATAATTGTTAAAATCTGATAAAAACTCAATTACAAACTCAGCCAAAGAATGAATCGAGTTAGTCGGAAAAGATTCGAACCAATATTTAACCCGACCTTGGAAAGTGAGAGCGAACAATCTGCATATAACATTAGGATCAATGATATTATGTTGTAAACATTTATAAAAAAAAAATTAGAAATATGCTCTACTGCAGATGTGTTCCCTTCACCATCAAAGGTGAGTTCTGAAAAGAGATCAGATGTCTTGTTGGGAATAACTGGTAATGAGACATTGAAAGCATGTTCCAACACAATGATTTGGACAGGAGCCATAAAAAATTAAGAAATTGAAGAAATTGACTCCAAATAGTTAGCTTGTCATCTAACCTACCTTGTAGTGCATTATAAGATGACACAGAAGACAAATTTATAAATCTGGAATTATGAAAGGTTGAGGGGTGAAACATTTAATCATTAAATTTACCTCGGCCCTCTTTCTAGCGCCATTTGTTGACGGACGTTTATGACACACCGTCAATGGAAAGGGAAGATCCAGACCGGGGTTGTCTATTTAACCCAAGCCGTTTGATATGATTTACCCTGATGGGTTTTATGGCTCCGTTAGCCAACTAGGATCGTAAAAACAACTAAAGGATGTGAACTAACTAAAGATACAATTCTAACAATCAACACCTTCATTACAAATGCTTAACTAAAAGTGTTAATGTACAATGGTTATATACAATTTACAAGGTTTGAGCAAAGCCCTGTGAAAGTGATTGTTTAAGATAATGTATCTAAACAAGAGTAAGTATAAACAAACCTATTCTAATACTCTAAATATCAAACTAGTAAACAAAGAATGAATATGATTGTAATGATATAATGAAAATAGACAAAGCTAATTAACGTTTAAATAATGCAATCATTATTCATTCACATATAAACAAATTAAATAAATAATACACTAACTAACATCTCGTTGATCAGCAGCACTAAGCTAAATTCATCTCTCTGTATTTGTATGAACTCCTCTTAACCTGTGTCAAGTGTAAACCTATGACAAAGGCAAACATAATACTTTCTGAAGAAACTCAAAGCAGTCTTTTATATTCCAGAATGAGTTTATGATGACGGAAAAACAAACATTTATATATCATGTGACTTTAGAATGTCCAAATAACTGAAAATGAAAGAAATTCCAATCCTCAGTAAATGGTGTTACTAGCTATCTAGTATCAGATGTAAACTCAAAATGCTTGAATAGATGATCAACCACAGATATTAAATGAACCAAAATATAATGAACCAATGAAAACATAACATGAAAAATTATATGTAGAACAATTTAAAGCTAGTTCAATACAAATAAAGTTTCATATTCAGAAATTATATAAGAAACAATACTAACATTGCACAATCTACAAAAGGACAAAAACCAAAGAGTAAATTGTATCCCATATAGTTTTAGTATAATAAGTTCATCATAAGGTCCAAAAGGAGTTTTTTGGGATAATAGACTTTTAAAGATTGAAAAAATTAATACATAAATGATAACAATTAATCATGTATTGATAAAACAGACTAAAGCTAATTTAAATCAATGCATAATTAATTACTCAAAGAATATGAAGATATTATAATGAAAACAAAACCATTTTACTCACAGGAAAAAAACCATTTAAGCAACCTGGAATTCCATATTCTTTTTTTGAAAATACTTGTCCATTGTCCCAAAGATTCCAACCATTTGTTACTCCATTTGAAAAGAAAAAAATGTTTACAAAAGATATAATATACAAAAAAAAAAGGATAAAAATCCTCCTCTCAATTTCCTCCATCCCTTAGCTCTGAAATTTCTCATGTATTTATACAATGAATGAACAGTCTGGGCGTCACTAATAATTTCCGCCACCTGAAATTTGTCTCGTAAAGAGACACAAATATCTCTCAAATCGTGCATTTGTTTGGAAAAATTCTCACTTGTAAGCTAAATGGGTCCATTCTGCAGATAGGTTTTCAACTGTTTCTTCAGATTCCTTACGGTTTGGCTGAAACAAGTCCCACAAAATCATCTGTCTATTCTTGAATGCATTTCCAAATCTTATTTGTTATTGCTCATAATTTATTTGCAACAATCCAATATTGTTTTTGGATCAATTACCTTGAACGTATTTAGATAATAAGATCAAACCATGATCAGATCCATACCAAATAACTGATAATAGAAACCTGTGAAACAAAAAGAAACCAAATTAATAACCTAAAAATTGTGAATAAAACAAAATCTAGAACAATAAAATTAAAATGAATTTAAACTAACTATAAGTTCTAAACACACATTGTTTATATTTTCCTTTCAAATATGATCCTAAAATTTTAGAAGCTTCAAGTTAATGGAGATGAGAAAAATATTAATTTTGGGTTTTTACAAAATCAAACAAATGGTAGATAATTCCTTTTTTTTGTTTTTATTTTATTTTGAAATGAGATGCAAAATGACAAAATAATTTAATTAATTAAACCCACCAAATGATTTTGTGAAAATGAGAAACCAACCAAGATATTATATGATGACGTATTGAACCCATTATTCAAAATAATCAAACTTGCTAATGAGCAAAAGACGAAAACATAATCATAATTTAAACAAAAGTAAGCAGTTGATAAAAATTGATGTTTTCGTTTAAATAATTAATATTTCTATGTTCTTCTCTCCTTCATTTAATTTTGATCAAATGTGGAAAAATGTCATAGAAAATATGTGTCGCAATAATCTTTATTCCTATAAAATCATTGTTATTAATCCATGTCTTCAACCAAGCCATTCTCATAGCAGATAAATTCAATAAGGACGAGGTAATAACAAACTCCCAAATTATGAAGCTCGTCCATCAACATCAAAACTCTGTAGAAAGAAAAACGAAATGGCATTTGAATTTCATGAAATTCAAACAACACAAAAGAAAAGAATATAAACTCAAACCAACCTCGAAACAAAGCAAACCAATACCAATCCAATCAAGTCAAAGGGAAAAAAACGAAGAATCCAAGTAAAATTTTGAGGGGCCCTAGATTTTGATTAAAAATAAAGAAGGGGGTTGTTGGGGCCCAACACTATGTTGATCCAAACCTTTATTACAAGGTTGTGAATGATGCACTTGTGATCCTACTACGTCTATATGTTGATGATTTGTTTCTGACAGGTGCAAAACCTCTCATTATTCAGTGTAAGAAGGAGCTAGCCTTTGAATTCAATATGAAGGATCTTGGTCTCATGCATTATTATTTGGGACTAGAAGTAAGGTAGAAGCATGGTGAAATATTCATCATAGGGCAATGGAAGTATGTTGTAAAGATCCTTCAAAAGTTTGGGATGATGGATTGCAAATCCATGACAACTCCCATGCTGACATATATGAGGAAGTTTAGAGACTTTGATTTTGATCCAGTAGACTCGTCCCTGTACCGACAATTGATTGGCTCATTGATGTATTTGGTGAATACCCAGCTAGACATTTGCTTTGTTGTGAACACGTTGAGCCAATTCCAGGCGGAACCTAGACATGAGCATTGGATAGTTGCAAAACATATTTTGAGATATCTTCGTGGGACACTAAACTATGGTTTGAGATATGCCTCAAATAGTGATGTACAACTGCATGGATTTACTGATTCAAATTGGGTAGGGAGTGTAGATGACAGAAAGAGTACTTCTGGTATATGTTTCAGTTTGGTATCTATTATGATATCACAGGCTAGAAAGAAAAGAAGTTTGTTGCACTCAACACTACAGAAGCATAGTATATTGCAACTTGTGATGCTTGTATGGAAGCAGTATGGCTCCGTAAGCCGGTTTTTGGACTATTTGATCAGGTGTTGGATTCGACTGTGATACATTGTGATAATCAGAGCTGTGTGAATCTTTCAGAGAACCCTGTGTTCCATGACATGTCAAAGCACATTGATATCAAGTACTATTTTCTCCATGATAAAGCCCAGAAGGGAGAAGTGATTCTCCGGTACATCTCCACCGATGAGAAGATAATTGATATTTTAACGAAGCCTCTATCCAAGATAAAGTTTGCATACTTGAGGGACAAGCTGGGACTCGTGGAGATTGCTCCCTTGGTTGAAAGGGAGGAGATGACTTCCTCAGTTGAGAGGGAGTGTTGATGGACATACATTCTTCCGATGGAGAATGGTCCAGGTTGACAGATTGTTGATGTGTATCATGCTAGTACAACTTAGATATGATACAGATGTCTTGAGAAGCATCATGCTAGTACAACTTATATACGATGCATTGGCATCATGCTAGTACAACTTAGAGACGATGCTTATGCCTGAGTCACATCATGTTAGATATGATCATGCTAGTACAACTTAGATATGATGCAGAGCATCATGCTAGGACAACTTAGATATGATCATACAACTTAGAGATGATGCATATCACTTGCATCATGCTAGATATGATCATGCTAGTACAACTTAGATATGACGCAGAGCATCATGCTAGTACAACTTAGATATGATCATACAACTTAGAGATGATGCAGAGACATTGATCTACATCATGCCAATACAACTTAGAGATGATGCAGAGACATTGATCTACATCATGCTAGTACGACTTAGAGATGATGTAGATGGTACTCCACATCATGCCATTACAACTTAGGTATGATGCATTGACATCATGCTAGTAAGACTTAGAGATGATACAATGGAGAGGATGGTTCTTGTAGCCATTGAGGACATTCAACATCTGTTGGGACATTCATTCTTCTAGGATGTATGTCTGGATTAGAAGAATGATTCATGTGACACTATGTTGAGTGTGTTGAGTTCAACGCATGACTTATTCAACATCATGCCCGATTACTCAGATAGAGTATGGCCTCGAGAGATGATGCAGTTGATGATATACTTTTGATGCCAGGATGCTATCAGATGATACTGATAGTGGTGATGTTGCTCGTGACTTGATCTACGTGATCATGAGATAGTCTATGTGGCTATGATGATGCTACTTGTTAATACCTCCCTAGCTAGGAGGGAGTGTTGATATTATGGTAGCTGCGAGAGGTATCAATCTCCATGTGTAACCTATGACTAGATTAGAATATTTCGGAAGCTAGAGAAACCCTAAACAGTTGTGTAGAAACCCTAGAAGACAAGTTGGCTCAATAAAAGAATTAATAATAAAGTATTAGCCTTTAGAAAGAGAAGTCGGCCTAGACAATTGACAAGGAGGACTATAAATAGAGGGCGCTTGAGCTCATTTGGACACACACTCTCTCACACTCAAGATAACTGGTGCGCAAGTCTAGAGGAGGAGTGTAGCTGCAATCACTGTAGCTCGAAGTTGGTCTTGGTTTATGGTTTTTGGACTTTCTGCTTGGTGTGGTACCTTTGGAGAAAGGTGCACTATCTCTTGGTTATCTGTTGGGTCTAATATTGCTTCCGAAATCATTCTATCTGTCAAGGTTACAGTGCTCGTGGGTGGTTGCGTGCCTGTGCTTGGGTGACAATATTGTGATATTGTCTATGGTTAAATGAGCACATCTTAACACGTCCAACCAACCAACATTCAGACCATGATCCAAGTGTTCATGGCCAATCTGATGAGGGATATGAAGACTCTGACCGACAATTCAACATCCCATGCAACTGCCCTTGAGGAACTTTTTTACCACATAGTCATATCAATCGATGGACAATACCAAGTGTGGGAAACCTATATCAAAGACAAAGACACATGAACAAGATAAAATAACAAATTCAAATTTGCTCCTAACCACCCTCTATTTTTCCTTTTCCAACCACCCTCAACTTCACCTCATTCTAACACTTGTTAGCAACAATTGAGAAAGGGAAGTTGAAGGGACTTGTAACTACTTCTTGTAGAATTCAAGAAGACATTTTCAACAATTACTTAAGATGACTATAAGTAAAGGAAGATGCACATTTTAAAAGGGGCTCTTCAAACATTGTACATTCACAAACTATTTTGAGGATTAATATTGAGAAGCCCTCAGGACCAATTTTGTTAGAGAGAAGAACTCTTGTAGATGGTTGCTTGCTGTAAACTACTTTAAGCAAACTGTGTGTTGTTTACATGTGCTGTAAGAATGTTTTTTTTCTTATAGAATGCTTTCATGCGAATTGAAATATTTATTACAACTTTGCTTATTCTTTCTTGTCTTGTTTGTCCTAAGATGATGAATTGCTTATGTGTGTAACTTCATGATTTAGACTAATTTGGTTATGTATCTACATACACATATTATCTAACCTTGTTGTTTTTTAACAACTATCTGGAAGAAGTTATTTGCAGGGATTAGTTTCATTTATAGTCGCTCATTTGGTTATCATAAATGCTCCTAGCTAGGATATGATAGATTAGATTGATTTAAGCACTTAGTTTGCATTTGCATTTCCATCGCATTCATAACCATCCAATTACCCCTCAAACCCAATAATGGCGGACGAGCCAAAATCTGGATGGATCTCCTAAACCAAATGGTACATAGTCTAATTGGGACGGTGTACCAGAGAGTACCCCTTACTGTTGAAGGGCAACTCTGTCACATCAATACCTACAAATCTCCATAGTGATAGATTGATGGGAGTTTACTACAAGTAGTCTAGGCCCAATTCTTAATGTGTCTCTAACCACTCTTGGTATGCATGGGTGTGCTCTACTAAAAAATCTTTACATAGTAGATTGGTGGAAGTTTACAACAATTATCTCATCTTTGATTGTCAACACACCCCTTACTGCTCCTAATAGAGATAAGAGGTTTGTACTTGTGAATACTTGAAGCAATAAATCATTAGGGTTTATGACAACTATCCCTAGTCAAATTGTTAGTGCACCCCTAGCCACTTCTAATAGGCACAAGAGGGCTTTTTGTAAGAATCCTTGAAGCAGTGGATTAGTGTGAATTTAACATAACTAGTCCACATTTCATTCTCAACATACCCTTAGTTGCTTCTAGTAGGTGTTAGAGGGCTCTAACCAATAATCCTTGATATAATGGATTGGTGGAAGTTTAGCAGAACTAGCCAGAGTTTGATTCTCAACACACCACTAGTTACCCCTAGTAAACATAGGGAACTCTACCGAAGAATCCTTAAAGTCAGTGGGAGTTTACAACAATTGGCTTAGGTTCCATTCTTGAATCACCCCTAATCACTTCTAGTAGGTGTAGGATGGATCTCCTTGAGAATCTCTAAAGCAATGGTTCCATGGGAGTTCATCACAACTAGCCCATGTTTAATTCTCAACACACCCATGTCGACTCCTCATAGATGTAAGGGGGTCTTTGTAGAGAATCCCAAAATAACAACTAGCCCATGTTCAATTCTTAATGCACCCCTAGCTGCACCTAATAGGGGTGTGAGGGCTCTACATGAGAATCTACAAAATGGTATATAGATGACATTTACCACAATTAGCCCGGGTTCGATTCTTAGCACACCCATAACCACTCTTAGTAGGCATATTAGAGTTCTTCATGATAATTCCCAAAGTGATAAATTAGTGGGAGTTTACCACAACTAGCCCAAGTCCAATTCTCAACGCTCCCCGAAGCACTCCTAATAGGTGAAAGAGGGATCTACCTAAAAATCTTGAAACAATAGATTAGCAGAAGTTTACCACAACGAGCTTACGTTTCATTCATAATGCACCCCTTGCTACTTCTTATAGACATAGGTGGGCTTTATTTGAGATTCCTTGAAACAATAAATTAAATTGATGGGAGTTCATTGCAACTAACCCCTTACTATCGATCAATTTTGTCCCAAATCCGGTGAAAATACCCCCCTTAAAAAAAAAAAAAATTTGAAAAAAAAATAAAAATAAAAAATAGAACGTTTAGAGAACACCTCTCTCGATTAACTAATCATATCAACTAACTTTTTATGTGTCAAAATGTACAACATCATCACACCAACGTAGGTACTAGGGTGACCCTAGATAGAGTCATCGAACTCTGGAGTTTTTTATCCAAGGACATGGATATCGCGCGATCATTAGTATTTCCATGCCGTAGGGAGAAATTCATAAAATTTAATATAATAATACTCACACTCGAACCATGATGCCCCAGGTAGTTACAGGAGCAAGATTGGTCGAGAAATATACAAATTCAATCCATCACATTCTACTGCAAAATCCGGCCCAACTGAAGCGCAAGCCAATCAGTAGGGGGAGGGATTCTGTACAGACACGGAAATTGTTTCTCAGTGACTGCATCTTTCTTCTTTGAATCAAATAATGGTCTAGAGTTCGAATCCCTCGGGTGTTCAAGGTCATACGAAACATCTGCACCCTGAACATCCAAATCCCCTCACATAATGTCTTCTGCGGTGGCCGTGACCGCGAACGCCTCTGTAAACACAACGACCCCCTCTGGACCACCATCTCTTCGTCAAACCGCCAGAAAACGCACCGCCGCGATTGCAACAAGAAATGCAAACCGCGAAGCAGTCGCAGAGGAAGAACTAAGCCTGTCTCAAACCGCGGATTACACTTACGGGAAGGATCTGAGCCACACCATCCGCGGAGAAACTGTGCTGGAATCGATACCCAATGGCAGAATTTCTCCTAATCCAGTGAAGATGACCCTCAAGGCCCCCCGCCCTAAAAGCCCCGAAAACCGTAAAAACCCTAAAAGCCCCAAAAGCCATTATAACCCCAGTGCAAGCAGGTCCAGGTGGCAGTTGGCGAGGAGAGTTTTTACCAAGGCTTTCATGGTGTTTATCCTGGTGGCTGGTTTGGGGAGTACTGTGTGGCATTGGAGTTCGTATACAAATTCGGGTTCAAATTCCGAGGTTGCGGTGCCGCTAGAGGTGTTTGCCTCTGAAAGCCGCTTTTTGGAGCTTCAGGAATTTTTGAAGAAGACCACCAAAATGATGCAGTCCCAGTTGGAGTTGGTTGACACCAAGATCGCAAAGCAGGTGGAGAATCTGAGGAAGGAATTGGAGGAAAGGATAGGAGAGCAGGCGGCGACATTTTTGTTGGAGCTTCGCAATTTGCAAGCCAAGACTGGGGAGATTGAGGATTCGCTCTTGAAGTTGACTGTTTCAGGAGTTCTGTCGAGGAAAGAGGTGTTGGCACTCGTGACTTCTGTGGTAAACAAGCGTGCTGCAGAAGGAGATGGGCAGGCGCTGAGTTTGGATGATGTCCGAGCCGTTGCGAAGCAGATTGTCGAGGCGGAGATAGATAAGCATTCTGCAGATGGCTTAGGTAGAGTTGATTATGCACTTGGGACGGGAGGTGGTAGGGTTGTTGGCCACTCTGAAGGGTATTTTGTTGGCAATGGATGGAGTTGGGGCAGAGGAGCTCTGGATATGTGGAAGAAGAATTTCGATGGTCTTCATCGTGATGCAGATAAAATGCTAAAACCTAGTTTTGGGGAGCCTGGTCAGTGTTTGCCTTTGCAGGGGAGCTCCGTGTTTGTTGATGTTGCTCTAAGGACTTCAATTTTACCAGAAGCTGTTACCTTAGATCATGTTGCCAAGGTATACTCTTCCTATGATTTGTCTTATGTATATTACATTTGGATTGTTCTCTCTATTTGTCCAGTGGTGTTGTCTTGCAGCTTTTAATTCACAGTGGTGTCACTAGTTCAATATTTGTGTATGGACCTATATTATTTCTCAGATTGAAATATTATGCCCCAGAAGCATAATGCAATTCTGTTTCTAGTAGTGTACATGAACTAAAGTTAGTCCCCATTTATCAATGACTGCCATGATAGTTTGTGTATTTTTTCTCCTGGGATGGTCAAGTTGCAATGCTATCTGGATATACTATGTAGCATTTCCACAATACTTGCAATGGAATAGTGATTGATGACTTATTTCTCTGATATTCTAGAAGCACTATTTAGTCTTGATTGCAGGTGATTGCAGTGCTTATCTACCCACCTATACAATATAGATATTTGCCACTTTTGCACCTTGGATTAGATTTTGGTGATCCTTCTGTCTGGAATTGTTAGAATTTAAGGGAAACTAGAACATAGATATTCTTTTTTTAAATTATTCACTACTGTAGATATAGATTAGCAAGCAAAACAAAAATTTCTGAAGTAGATTAAACACATAAACAGTACAATAGATCTGAGCATGTACTA
>ML807447.1:0-18507 GCA_009831015.1 Picea engelmannii
ATAGTTCGGACAAATCATTGTTGTTGGTAAACCAGAACTAAAACTACTCTCGCTTGGACCTGCTGTAAAATGGATCACATAATTACCCCCAACATAAATTCCTGTATAGGAAGCCAGGAAACATGAAATGTGTGATGAACTAAATCGGAGCAAACATAGGAAATCCAAGTACATTGATTAATAAACGGATAAAAAAAAGCCACTATGCTGGACAAGAACAATAAACTTCACGACATTAAAATCTCCATCAAATTTGAAATCCAAAAGTCCAAAAATAGTTATGCAAAAAATCAAAGGAATCACAAATATCCGCAGATCTTCACAAAACCAATTTAAAACAATTGCACTGCATTCCAGAAGAACCTGATGAGTTCTCAGTAATTATATTGAATGTGGAGATCCTATTAAAGCGAGGAAATATACCGTGGTGAGTATATGAGTAAGCTGCCCGCCATGTATAAACATGGTCACCAGTTTTGAGCTCGCTCCTTTGCACCTCGTTGGAGAATAAACCCATTTTGTTGATAAGATATGAACTGAATTACTGAACCAGAGGAGTCAGTTGATGACGCAGACGCAGAGGAGCCTCCTCTTGCCTCTCGTTGAAATAAAAAATAGAAAGTGGAAGCGAAAACCTCCGTCGGGCACTATTGCAGAGGAGCCTCCGCTTGAAATAGCGAGTGAGAACCCAAATGATATGTGGAATGGTATTTTTTAATAACAATATAAGAGCGTATATATATATTATTCTATGGTGTATTGTCTTTGTATTATTAAGGATATCCAAAGTTGTTTGAAAGTGATAAATAATTTGAAGTTAATAAAAATCACATCATTTTTTTTTATCACGCGAATTTTTATTTTTTTTCATTAAAAGTATACATGATAGAATATGGACTGCTATTTTTTACCCTGATTTAAGGCTGGTTTAGAGGCTGAAATTTTACCAACCATAATGCCTTTGAAATGTGCACGTTGCCTAAGAACATTTTCCTTCTAGAAGGATGGAATCTTTGCTTTCCACTGGAGTGGATCTGTTCTGGCCGAATTTATATCTATCTATAAAAGTTATGGCTACAAGAAGATAAGGTGCTCTTAAAGTGCCAATTTAAGATCAATATTGTTCTATTGGCACTTTTCCAATATTCTATATTAGATAAGAATTTAAAACATAACAAATATATATATAAAAAAAAAAAACCAATATCATGAAATATTTAGTGTATAGCTCAAATCTTTAGAAGATAGTCAAAATATTTCTAATCTTGTGTAAGATGGGTCACGCATGCTTTCCCTAACAATTCCCTAACAAAATGAGTCGGATACTCTACCAACCAAATATAAGTTATAATATTTTTTTAATTGAAAGAGTTTTCTTTAAACTCTATAAAGCCATTACATTTGGCCTATTAAACTCGAAGCAACTTGTTTTCACTGGCAAGATGGTCTTTAGGCCCTAAAGGGAAAACCATAAATCACACACAGTTTTGTTGAGATAAGCTATTGCAATAGGTTGTAACTTGTCAAAATGATCCAACCACTCAATTGTGCCTATAAGTGAATTTAAGGTGGCTAACTTAATCTATTGTTGAGTGGAGATACAATTTGTTTACATATATCACACTGAGTGAGTGAGGGTGAGGGTAGTCGAATGAGTTATATAAGAATATATATTGAGTAACAACAAGAATTTTTTATTTATTTTTAAATTGTGGCATTTTATTTTTTATTATGTTGACAATTATAATTCTAGGTTCATTATTTATAGATAGTATTGAGTTATGTCTTACCTTCATGTCGTTCATGTGGAGAAGATTAAAAGTTTGGTTTACAAAGAATTGAAAATAAAGGAAAATAATCATTTTCTATCATTTTATTAATTTAAAAAAACATAAACTTTTTAAAACAACTTGGGTAAACAATTAAGGAATATTTCAATCAATCAATACTGTGGAATTATCTACTTCCTATCAAAAATTAGGAAGCCTTTTTCTTTTCTACCATTTTGTTATTCTTGAAACCAAATACTCTTTAAAGAAGTTTGGGTAAACAATTACCGAAGATTTCAATCAACAATGTGGAATATATATTAACCATTCATATGCATATCATTATTGTGGATTTTGTCTTATATTTAATTATGTAGTTATTGGAAACCTCAAATTGAGATTTGAAGAAACCCTAGTGGCACAAGTCTCTTGTTTACATGGTCCTCAAGATGAAGGTTCCCATGGCAGGGCTCTTGGGGGGTCGAGTCCCCCTTCCTTCAAGAATGCTCTGACCAGTTATAGCCAAGATTCGCAACTTGATAATCAGTAAGCTTCTTTGGGATATGGTATCTCGACTAAAGCGATGAAAGGAACCAAAGCAGTGAAAGACATCCCAATGGTATATTAGACCTTCGATCACTACGGAAGGACCAAAATGGAAACCAAGACAATGTATACCGAAGGCGCAAAATATACCTAGGTATGAAATATGATGTGAAAGGGTAGGTAGTTATGTTTAGTATATGAAGGATCATACAGTCATAGGAAAATTCCCCCATAGAATGGATTATGGTTTCTTAGATCAATACTTGTTGGAAACCTCGAGGAAGATTTGATCTAAAGCTAGGTTCTAAAGGATTTTTTACTGCCATATTTCACAGTCTGCAGGATCAATATCAAATCTTTGAGAATGGGCCTTATTTCTTCCAATCAACAAGGTTACATTTGAGATTCTGGATGGAGAAATTTAACCTCGATAAGGAATATTTTACGTATGCCTCAGTTTGGGTCTGCCTCTATTCTCTCCCTCAGGAATTCTGGGATGAGGAAATTCTGGCTGGGATTGGAAACACCCTTGGCACCTATGTCTCAAGCCACCAAGAAAGGAAAATATACATCCTATCCTAAAATTTGCATACATATGAATGTCTCTGCTCCTACCCTAGACTCCATTTGTCTTTCATATCAGGACTCAGAATGGATCCAAACCCTTGATTATGACTACATTTCATTTCAATCTTGTTGTTTTCATGAACATGGCCACCTCTACAAAGATTTCCCACTTCTCAATCCTCCCAAACCCCCTAAAGTAGATCCAAAGAAAGATGAAGAAGGCTTCACCAAGATCACAACATGAAGATGACCTGGTCACAAACCTTCCCCCACATGTATGGCCAAAACCCCAATTATGAAAGATAGTTATGAAATCCTCATCTCGCATCTAGAAAATACGATACCAAAGCATTCTTCTATCCCCTCCCTTCAAAGATTGAAATCCTAAAAATCGGATGAATCTCTTTCTTATACCCATGAAGATCCAAATTGACCCAAACCTTTCAAGTACCTCTAGAAATGCCATGACTAGGAGATGTTTCTATTCATTAGGAGCACAAGGAGGAAACCAATCTCGGTCCGAAGGACATGGATTTGGAAGGAATTGACCTTCAAGGGATTTTGGATGCTTGTCCATGCCAAGACATCAAATCTATCTCGATGGAGCATATCGAGCGTGTCAAGAAATCCTTGGGAAAAAATGTTAAAGGATCTTCTGGACCACATCTTGATTCTACATCCAGGCTCATCTTCACCTCTAGGGTTCCAAACAAACATGCCAAAGACACCCAAGAAATCCCATAAAGATGACAAGCGTAGAGGAAGGAAGTGTAATGTTTAACTTCTTCAGGAAATTGGTGATATATTGGTAAACTCTAGGAAGAATACATTGGTTACAGATTCATACCAACCCTCTCTCATCCCAAGTTTCCAATGAAATTTATCTCTTAGAATATTAGAGGCATAAATGGCAAGAGCAAGAAATGACTCTTGCAAAACAAGGTTCTTCCTGAATCCCAAATATTTTTCTTTTTCAAGAAACTAAGTGCTCAATTTGTTCTCTAGAGAGGATTGGCAATAAATTTTGGAGGGCATGGCATTCTATGGCTCTAGATTCCAAAGGGGTTGCTGGAGGAATTGTTATAATGTGGAACCATGTCATGGTGATCCTCGGTAAAAAAAATTCCACACCATGAAGTCTTACATCTCGCCTCAAACAAATTGGAGCTTAAATGTCTATCTTTCTTACAAACGTGTATGTTCCTCGTCATCTAAATGAGAAAATAGACTTCCTTAAATCTCTTCATATTTTATAGGAGGTTGTTGGATCTAATTTTTGGATTCTTCAAGGAGACTTCAACATGATATATTATTTGAAGGAAAAAAAGGGAGGAATTCACAGACTTGAAGAGGACAATGAATCCTTTCACTCCTTTCATGCAAGATAACAAGCTCATTGATATCAACACTATCAATGGAATGTTCACCTGGAATAATAAATGAGGGGGAAATCATCAAATATCATGCAGACTTAATATATTTCTAGTCTCAGAGTCTCTAATTCTCTCAATACATCATATGGAGACCAATATTCTTCTCGTTGTGGGCTCAGATCACTGCCCATTTGTATTACCATTTAAGTATGAAGGATCCCCTATAAGAGTTCGTTGATGTTTGAAAATTTATGGCTTATGCACCTAAAATTTCAGGAAAATATTCAGAAATGATGGTAGGAGATGTATTATGCTCATGGCACACTTATGTATTGCTTCCAACAATGTCTAAAGGCCTTAAAAATCCAATTCAAAATTTGGAACAAACAGGGTTTTGGTAAATTTTCAAGAAATAACAAGGATAGAATATCATATGGCAGAGTTACACCTGAATTCCATTTCCCAAGGATGGATTGAGGAATCCATCAATTAGGATAAATAGATAGCCATCCAGATAGAAGAGTGATGATGCCAAGAGGAAATTCTGTGAAGAAATAAATCCATAGATTAGTCGGTGAAAGAGGGTGAGTGCAACTATAAGTTCTTTCATCACTCCATGGTTCAAATAAGGAAAGCCAATTGCATCACCTAGATTAATAAAAATCAAGGTAATAATCTCACTTCACATCATGATATTGAGAAAGAAATCAATACTTATTTTTTCACTCTCTTATTTGAACCTATTCGGGATAGATCTGAAGCAATTCTTTCCATCACAAGAAGCATCCCAAAATTGATCTATGTAGAACATAATGATTTTATGATGCATAAAATATCCCTCCTTGAATTGGAAAAATCCATTATGAGCCTTTCCCCTGGCAAATCCCTAGGACCAGATGATTTTGCCTCTAATTCTTTCATCATTACTCGCTTATTGTCAAAATGGATGTGTGGGATCTGGTTTTTGAATCCCAAAGAATCTTTGGCATCCTCCCTGCTCTTAATTCCATTTTCATCAAACTCATTCCAAAGGAATCACAGGCCTTGGATCCCTCCCAATTCAAACAAATTTCCCTTTGCAGTGTCATATACAAAATTATAACCAAAGTCCCATCCTCTGGACTGAAGCCCCATTTGCCCATCCTTGTGGGACATGAGCAATCTAGGTATTTGAAGGTAGGAAAATCCTTGACTGCAAAATTCTAGCAAATGAGGTGGTTTATTCCCTCAAATCTTGCAAAACTCTAGGAATGCTCTTCAAACTTGATATGTCAAAGGCATTCAATAAATTAAGTTGGTAGTATATCAAAGATATTATGCTAGCCTTTGGATTCCATCCAAATTGGGTTAATTGTATCCTCCAATTCATCATTTCTTCATTTTTTCCCTCCTAAAAAATGGCTCTCCCTCACCCCCCCTTTCGTCCATCTCATGGAATTCATCAAGGTAACCCCCTTTCTCCCTTCCTTTTCATCATGATGGTGGAAGGTATCAGTCACAGCATTAAGGCCACCATTCAATCCCAACATCTTCAAGGACTCTCCTTGAATGACTCCTACTGGCCTCTGTCACACAATCAATTTGTTGATGATACCATGCTAATGGATACGCCAACTATCAAGGAGGATAGTGACTTCAAAAGGATTTTGGATGATTTATGGATGCATCAGGTACTAATATCAATCACCTTAAATATCATATTTTCTTTTCCAATGCCCCACTACTTGTCCAGTTTCACATTTCCCGCATTATAGGTTTCATTAGGAGTTCCCTTCCATCCAAATATATTGGTAACCCTCTCCTCGAATCTACTTGTCGAAATTTCTCTTGGGAAAACCTCCCCTTTCACCTACAGAAAAAACTTTCTAGTTGGACCTTCAGAGCCCTTAATATTGTTGGTCACCTTATTCTCCTCAAATCGGTTCTCCAGGCCATTTCCCTATATCTCTTCTCAGTTCCTCCAGCCCCCAAGTGTATCATCAAAGCTATCAGATCCCTTAAGTGCAACTTCCTTTTCCAAGGTGCTAACACTAATAGAAAATGGGAATTGGTGGTGTAGGACTCCCTTTTCACTCCAAAGCTTAATAGTGGCCTTCACTTGCGAGATCTAGATCTACTTATGTAGTACTCGAAGCCAAAACCTAGTTGATATGGTTGCAATTTAAAGGAGAGATTTAGAGCTCCCTCTAGAAGAATAAATGTGCTCCTCATATTTGTCCTAGGGATCTCATCCGAATGAATGGCTTCCATCGAGGATCCATAATTTGGAACACCACTTGAAAGAATAAAACTCTCATCCAAGATCACTGCTTTTGGGAGATTAGATATGGCCACTCGACTCTCTTTTGGGAAGACTCGTGACAATAGCTACCCAATCTTCAGAACAACCTTGATCTCCTCCCGCTTAAAGATGAGTTGGTGGAAGCTCATGGGAGAACCATGCATCTTAACTAGAAACATGACTTAGACTAAGATGGTTGGAGGGAATGGTCTCTTAACCTTGATCACATTCTGCTCCAACAAAGACCCCCCTTGGAATTGATAAAAGTTGAGTTTATTGTTTTAAAGGTAAGGTTTTCAATGATTCATGTCAAGCTTAGATGGGGGTATCAAGTTTCTAGTGCATTTATAGTAAAGGAAGCCTACTCCCTCAAATCCTAGCATGCCTCACTGCAAAAAGACAATATTTGGAGTAGCATTTTGGGGGCCAATATCTAGCCTAAGGTGGACGCCTTCTTATGGATGGTGGAAAATGGTAAGATTTTAACCTGGGACAATCTCCTTCGTAGAGGATTTTTAGGGCTAGGGTTTTAAATAATGTGTGGGAAAGAAGATGAAAATACAGAGCACCTACTAAATCAATGTGACTTAAGTCAGGGTTTGTGGGATCAAGGAGAAATCTCTTTTTGTCAATCTGGAAATCAATACGACTCTATCAAGCTCACCATCTCCTCGTGGCGTAGTCAAGGCTTCAAATGTTCTCTCCTATATTTAATTTGTAATTTCTTTCCCAACTTCCTTTTGTGGGAGACTTGGAAGGAAGAAATAGATGCATATTCAAGAAAAAGAATTTGCCTCCCTCTATAGTATGGAATATAATCAAGCAAGACATTTTGGAAACAATTTTAGCTGGGAATTGGTTTGGGGATGATCTAGAATGTGAGGATCATAAACATTTGATCTTGAACAATTGGACTCCTCTTTGTCCCCTTCCCTCTCCGACCCTTTCCAAGACTAGCTCACCCTATGTCTCCATTCCATATTCCTAGTCTCCTCCTCCCTCTATTTTCATTAATCTCAAATTTGATGGCACCTCCAAAGGAAATCCCGGTCTGATCGGATTTGGTGGAGTTCTTAAAGATGATGAAGGACAAATTCTAATAATCTGTTCTTGATTCATCGACTCCAACTCAAAAAATGCAGCTGAAATTTTGGATTTAATTCAAGGTTTAAATATTGCTCCCCATCATCAATTCCACAAGTTGATTATAGAAGGAGATTCTCAACTGGTCATTCATCTAGTCACTCGACTTGAGAATGGTACACCACCGAGCAAGCTTTCAGCCAGCTAGTGTCTTGAATCTCTCATTTATCTTCTTCATTAAGGCATATGAAGACATGGGAATCTAGTACCCTCACACATCAAAAGGGAGGCCAATAAGGTTGCAAAATGCTTAGCTAATGAGGGCATCTCCAATCCCTCCTCTCCCTAGGATAGTGGTTGGTCGTTGACCTAGGGTGATCACCTTGTCCACCATTTAATAACCTGGCTATGAAAGATTGGTATCACTAGGATCGTGTTCCATATGGCCAAGCTAACCAACACATATCGACTGATGGAGGGGTGATGGGATTGGAGGTCCACACATGGGCCATGGGGGCTTCACCTCATTGACCAATATCCTATCACATTCACTCATAAATGGGGTTTTTAAATTATGAAAAATAGAGTCAATATATTGTAGGTATTGGGTGGGGGATGTATGCTATGAGGGGGTTTATAGGTATTGGGGGGTATAAAAAGGGGTATTTGGTAAAAATAAGGAATATATCGTAAAAATGGGGGTTTTTTTATTGGAAAAATGTATTGGGAGGGGGGTTAAACAAAAATATTTGGGGAGGTATTTATCAGTATCTAGTGAAATTAGGGGTATTCTTTAATATCCCATTAATGAATACACTATGGAATAGGCTAATTGAGTGGAGACCATGTGACATGGGATATTTTGTCTATAACATTGCCTCTCGTCATCTAGGCTAAAAAAATGTCCCAAGTGCATCATGCAATTGAATGTGAGGGCAAGAACATTTCAGAGCATAATGATCGACAATCAATGCAGTTTGAGGGAAAGTATGATGAGTCAATTCATGCAGTAAAAGTTTTTGATGTAGGAGTTAATGGAAATAAATGAATGGGACGGCCTCATCCTAACTGCCATCACACCTGCACATGGTAGAAGGAACGAGGTAGAAGCTCATATGGAGATGGTTTTTATTCTATGGCTCTAAGATTTTTTCTTCAACATTTGAGACAGACAACATTATGTGGTGGGTTCAGTTGATTCAATCGGATTTTCACAAAAGTTCCTAGTGGAGCTTTGTAAGTGGTTTTATGGCGCCCATAAAGTGCAAAGGGGAGATGGTTCTTAAGAAGAGGACGCATCTTTTCCTTGATGCAGAGGAGGCAACAATGAATTACCAGTTTCGGGTCCACGCAAATGATAAAGAATCCATGAAATCATTGGAGGATGAGGTGAGAGCTAGGCATGCTCAGATGGAGAATGAAGTTGTGGAGAATCAAGCTGGAGACATTGTCCCTGGCCTAGGATGCACCAAAAACAAGGACACTAAATTTTATCGGATAGTGGAGCTATACTGGCATGTGAAAGAAATGATAGCTCAGGGAAGGGTGCCTCAAGAGCAAGAAATTCATAATATGAAGCAATGGGTTGAAACTCTGGAGTGTCAGTCAAACCTGTTGATAACTATGGTTGCATGGCTTGTGAAGAAGCAGGGAGTGGTATTTGAGGTTGTCAAAGGACTCTCCTTCAAGATTTAAGGTATCGCTGAAACCATCGCGCTCTAATAGTGTTCATCCCAATGGGGCTCCCCAGGTTCATTTGCTTGATGAGTGATGGATATTTCCTAGTTCAGGGTTTTTCTAGTCTAGGTTTATTATTCTTTTTTTGTTTTCTATGTATTTGTGAGGATAATGGTGTAGACTGGTTAGACATATATTATCAGACTCAATATGAAAATATTATCATTTTTGTTAGCGGTCGTGGTTTCCCTTTGGGTAGGCCAACAAGCTCTGGGTTATTTTTTGAACATCTCATGACTATCATAGCTACATGCATGTATGCATTGTCATTTTATGAATAAATACTCTTCCTCTTACTTACAAAATATATATATGTAGTTATTGGCTTTTACAAATTTTAATATTTTGTTTGGAAAAAGGGTTTGTGGTTGTGCATCAATTCTTTGCACCTTGGTCTTATACTATATTAAAAATTATTTTTGTTTTGACCTTGTTCAAGCTAAGTATTATTGGTGAGTGCCCCTATTCGTAAATGGTCGTATAAAAAAAGAACAAATCAATATCCCTCAATACTCATATAAAGAATGGAAAAAACAAATGACTTTTCCTTCTCCCCATATACAGCCTGAGTGGGCCTAATGGTTAAGAACATCTCTTTCCTCTTAAGAGGTCACAAGTTCAAATCTAAAAGGGGGTCTCATACACCAATTTGGTGTGGTGACTTGACCTTGACCTTAAAAATAGATAATGATTATTATTATTATTATTATTATTGATTTTCCATATTTATTATTTGTGTAGTTTCACTAATTCTAAATTGTTTTTATTTTACATATACTTACTAAACCAAAAAATTAATGGACAAAACAAATGACTTTTCCTTGATGTTATCTATCTCTCCCCATTTTACTTGAAAATTTGATTTTCCATATTTATTATTTTCTTAACTTTACTAATTCCTAATTGTTTTTATTTTACATATACTTACTAAACCAAAAAATTAAGACACTTAAACAAAATCTCAAAGTCCAATACCTAACATAATTAAAAAAGAAAAAGACCATTTAGCATACTTTCATGGAAAATTGTTAATTACATTTCATTCGTTGCGTCGAAATGGACAGATTGTCTGGCTTTTTTTTATTACCACGTGGCCATTTAGAGATAATGCTTCACAAACAAGTTCTCATAATGCTGGCAACCTCTTTCGCCCTTTTCTTGTTTTTTCAAGAGAGATAGATTTCAGAGTACCCTGGCCAATGAAATGTTCATGCTTCGGAAGGGAGCAACCTCTTTCTCTTTTTTGTTTTTAAAGTGATTGATTTATGCCCACCACATATCCCCTTGGAGAACAATGGTCCGGAAGATGCTCGAGGAATCGCTTGATTGATTATGCGCACCATGTGGCCACTTGAAGAACTATGCTTTTTAGGATCCTTCGAAAAAATTTGGAGGAAATTGTTTGCGATTTTTATTCAAAAGTGATTGATTTACGAGTACCACCAGGCCAATTAAATTAAAGGTAAAGTGATTAATTTATGAGAACCAATGCTTTTGAAGATGCTTGAAAAAAGTTGGAGGGATAGTTGGTAATTCGGTAATTTAATTAAATATGTATTTCTTCAACCGAAATGCTTGATTATATCAATAATAACAAGTATTTAAGTGATTTTATTTATTTTACCTCTAGTTGTTTGGAAATTAGAGAAAAAGATATCACAAGAGAACCATTATGTTATAAGCAAGTCATTGATTATAAATTTATGTGTTAATTTTTAAGATGTTATTGATAGTGTCTTATGCTATTTTGAATAGAATAATGTTCAAAACATAGAAGAAGAGACATTGTTGGTCCCTCCCTATCATAGTATAGAATGATAATTGGGTGTGGGGCCAAAGCTACAAAAAATGTGTTGTACAAGTGACAAAGAATATAGACTTGGGTTGGTCCGAAGATTCCATATTATTATGTTTGAAGAATCGATATCCATTAGTTTCTTTATGACCTCAATTACAAATATTTTCATCAGGGAATGCAATAGTACGAATGTTAGGATATGATTCACTACAAGTAGTATGTATGTATTTATGTTGGACAAGGCATAGATCCATTTGCCAAAAAACTAGGTAGCAAATATATGGTCATAATGTTCAAAAATATGTGTTAGGAAATTTATAAGAGATATTGCTCTTTGCTTTTCTTCACAATCTTTCTATGTCTCATTTGTTCATCAAGTTTTTGTTCCACACACTTTTTCAAAGATTTATCATTTTGTTTTTTTATGATGTTGGCTATATAGTAGTGGCTGGGTCGGTTTCTTTGAGTGTGATAATGTCATTTTTCCATTTATATCTTCTTCTCTTGTTCCAATATTTCTTTCAAGAAGATTGGAGAATGAAAAAAATGTATTAAGTATATGACATTGAAGAAACAAAAAGAATATTAAAATTTAAATATGATTTTTTAATTTTCGCAACAAAGCATGGTGCTTATAAGTTGTAGTGCTAAAACCAAGTAACACAAGCATTCATAGTACATATCAACCCATAAACAACAAAGTAAAATTAATATGCATTTGTTGATGGGTGGCATTTTGAAATTGTTGGCTTTGAAAGGAAAAAAGGCTCGAGTACATGGTAAATAAGCAATGTTAGGTTGTTATTATCAAACAAAACTTGGCATGAGTAGAACACCTCTGTAAACAAAATTGCAAAGAGCATGGTACGATAATCCTTTTTTGGATTCGTTTTATTACTACCCAACATAACAAATCTTAAACATGGAGATAAGTTCATTATAAAGATGGCACAATCTAATGAATAAGAAAAAGGACAAGGAATGTGTGCCATCGCTCCAATTGCAATAAGGATATACATTAGAGACAAACTCAAAGAGTATAAGTAGTCTAGATGTATACATAGATAGAGGCTGGAATTTGTTTATTACCATGCTATAAGTATATTCATATTCCATCCCTAGATATGATGTAGAGTTTTAGGGCATGTCAAAACATTAAAGGTAAATGAATATCAATGAAACTCATTTAAAAATATTGAAGCTTTACAAAGTAAGATATCTTGCTAAAACCCTAGTCATCATACAAATTTTAATGCACAAAACTTATGTTGGATAAATTTACATAGAATGTTATGACGCACATAAGTTTCAAAAAATAAACTATTGAAATCTATCTCTACAAAACCATGTGAGCAAAGCAACCCTCAGACGAAAAGGTCACTTGGGATTATTTTACAATTCTCACATTCATAGTATCGATGCATCAAATTTACAAGTTACATAAGTAGAAGGTGTGGCATGTTCATGGGCATATGTCCTACACAACTAACACTAGGGAAAAGGGTAAGGTTGGGAACACACCCCAATATCAACTATTTTGACATGATATTAGCTAAAGGTAGAGGCTAGTGGGAGAGAGAGAAGAGCATAATTTTTGAAATCTATGTGAGAGAATGTGTCTAACATGAATATTTTGTAGGCATGATGGAGGGGAACTTATTATATGTCAAGAAACATCACAAAGCATACTCAAGTTATTTTGTAACATGCCTCCAATAATAGAACAAAGGTTTCATGTTTTGTGAGATGCACTATGTACTTTGAATATTGTGTTGCCTCATTTTTTTACACATCCTAAGGCAGTCAATATGAACACAGACCATTGTATAGGGAATTATTTCGATGACCATTATAGAATATGACACTTTTTATTTCAAAAATGATGTCATCCTTGGGGTACTTTGTCTACCTAATTGTTTCAACCCATTTTTAAAATGAGTGGTGCATAGAAATATAATAGCCTCATAAAAAATATAAAAAATTATGTGGGAACTATTATAATATCCACTAATTCCTTGCAAGAAATATCAACATCCCTTATAACAATTATCCATGTATATTTAATTCTTTGATTCATTAGCAATGTCCCACTCATCAAAAGACACAACAACATTCACAAGGGATGGTAATAATAATGAAGATGGCATCATTTTCATTATCCAGGGATATTTAATTCTTTTATTCATTAGCAATGTCCCACTCATCAAAAGACACAACAACATTCCACAAGGGATGGTAATAATAATGAAGATGGCATCATTTTCATTATCCAGGGATATTTAATTCTTTGATTCATTAGCAATGTCCCACTCATCAAAAGACACAACAACATTCCACAAGGGATGGTAATAATAATGAAGATGGCATCATTTTCATCATGAGATTGACACTTTTAAGTATTTGAGTCAAAAACCATGATGCCATAAAGAATATCAATGATACAAGAAAATATAAACTATGATAATTATAATATATCTACCATTCTTTCACTTCACTAATTTTGTTTTATTAAATTAATAATTTCATTACATGCATACACATTCTTGTATATCTTATCATGTTGAACACCCAACCAAACATAAGCTAATACATTTACCTTTAATAACTTTACGAACCGTCACATCCTTTGGGGGTGTCATGCCCCTTCATGAACCCATGTGTCCAAATGAATCATCGCGCCTCTTCACGAACTTGGTGGTCCAAAAGAATCATCGTGCCCCTTTGCAGACCCAGTCGCCTAGATGAATCCATTCACTCATCAACCATTGTGCCCCTTCGGATCAATGAACCCAACCTTAGGGTGCCCCTCATGTTGGTTTTCCCCATCCATCTAACCGACTCATCGTCTTGGGTCTGTACACCTCTTAGGTGAGTCGGGCCTACTCTCCTAAGTGCACCCGCCATGCCTTATATGATTCATGTGTTTGGTGAAGCGCCCAAGTATTTCCCTAAAATATTTATCAAACTGTCTGTCGTTTGACTTGTGTGGTAAGGCACCTTGGGTGAAGTCACTCCTTGGCATGTCACATGCCCAAGGAACCCCAACTCTCCTTGATATGAAGACTTATGTCTCCTCATTTTCATTGAGTGTCATGCCTACCCGATTTCGACTGTGATGGAAGTGCATGCACCCAGCCTTGGTGTCGCAGGCCTTACACTATGTATATTTCTCAATATATTACAAAGAGAACATTATTAGTTATAAGTTAACCATGAAACAATAGATTTAGTATTTTTCACATGGTTGAGTTGGAGTATTTCTCCAATTTAATTTTTTTTTCATAAATTAATAAAAATATAAAATGTGTTAATACTACTCCAAATTTAAGTTAAATTTGTATCTATTCAAGATATTTAGTCGCATAAGAGTTTTTTTTATAAATCTGAATAAGATTGAAAGGCAAGTCAATTTAGGTATGGTGTTTAAGGTGTGTTTTCAAAGATATTGAAAGGTGTTGCTAATAAAAAGTGAAAATGCAATTTAATAAAATCATAATGAGTTTGACTTTGTTTTCAAAGATGGTAAAAGTAAGTAAATTGTTGACAAATGTGCTATTTAGAATTTTAGAGTGTCCATGTCCACTCTTGCTAGCATAATTCGAGGCTCAAATATCATTGTTGGAGAACGGAAATTTTAGGGGCTAAATTTCACCCATGCGTTAATTTTCCATAAAAAAGATTCACCAATTTTCATTTTTTCTAAAATTATTCGCCCAACTTCTATAGGATACAATTATTTTACCTTAAAAACCGCCAAAATTTTATACAAAGTATATAAAATCCTCGGAAATTCGAATAGTTTTTAAAAATTATCACCAAACATTTTATAGTTTGCATATTAAGGACTAGTAAGATTCACCAAAATTTCTATATTTAAAAATAAATTTCGATCCTTAAAATTATCCCTATTAAAATGAAGAATAAAAAACAATGTAATCATAGATCAGATTTTCTTGGCAAATAACATTTATGATCAAGAAAATGGAACACACCCACTATTATATTACTTATTTTTTCAATTCTTAAGATTACATCACTTGTACACAAATATTACATAGGCCTTAATGTCATTGGTCAATGTATTATACAAGAGGTGTAGCAAGAAAAGAGACCTAAATTCTAGAGGTAGCTAGAAAAAGAGACCATATATAACAAATTATAGTTAAATTTTCTTGGTAAAATAATGGACAATAAGTACACTCGGGAAAGTAATTTTGTTTGTTGGTTGTATTTTGAATAAATTACATGCTACAACTGATTAATTGAAGCAATGTACGGAATTCATTGACATGATATATGGTCTCTTTTAAAGCATTGCATGCATTCAACAATTGCATGGTGGTGTCAAACTGCCCATCTACCCACTTGCAGCAAGCATAATAAATAAAGTTGCATACAGTCGAAAGGCTTTCCGAGGTTGTGTAGTGTCATGTTGAGGCGAACAAGAGAAATGTCGGTGACTCCCACGAGAAGCAATTATAGCAAGGCCTAGTTCTTAAAAGTAACGCAAGGATCAATGGTGATGTCCACTCTTCACCTGTGATGTTCTTGTCATTACTTTGTTCTTGAAAAATTAAATCAAAGCACTTGCTTCCAGCTCATCATATAGGTTAGTATTTGTCGGTCCCTACTCTTTGTGGTATACACCATAAAGTGAAGGAAGAGATCGAAAGGAGAAAAAAATCACTTCAACTCAAAGGCCAATCAAATATTAACCTTAGCATCACATCGAAGGACTAAGATTTTTGCTAAAGGATCAAACAATGATGGATTGTTGTTGTTGAAAGGGTGGTTCCCTACACCTTTTGACCATAAGGAAATGGAATCTCATGTAAATAAATCATCTCAGGCATATAGCATGTTTGTGCAAGGAGAGGTGGACAAGCATGTACGACGATGTCTATGCAAAGAGAGGTTAACATGGTTGTTCAAGGAGAGGTTTCATCCTCTATATCATACTCTCTTCCATCCAGTTATATCAATCATTCTTAAAAACCTACCAACACGGGTTACCTCTCTAAGATTTCATGTTAGGGGAACGATGACACCACTGTAAATAATTTGGAACATCCATATACAATTCCCACTATTTACTCTTCATATGTCAAGTTCAATTTATTGAGTAATAAAGTCTCTTTGTTGGTTAAGGTCGATTTGTATTGAATAACAAAGATTCTTGGTAGAAATGTTCATGCGAGTGAGAAAATGCTAGATTATTCATGGTAGTTGGTAAATCACATCCCATTGGATCATAAAGAGAGATAAATAAGATTGGATGGGATCAATAGGTGTATTAGTATCAACACATAATAACATGTGGTTGTTTGTAATAGACTTTCAATAACATCCCATTGGATCAGAAAGAGAGATAAATAAGATTGGATGGGATCAATAGGTGTATTAGTATCAACACATAATAACATGTGGTTGTTTGTAATAGACTTTCAATAGAGGAAATATGGTTGTGTGTAAGAGGCTCTTGATAAACAACGATAATTTTTTGAGAAACCATCCCTTTAAAAACACCTTTAGAGATATAGGAAAATAAATAAATGACATAGACACATAAAAATAGATAATATATTCCATTATGACAAAGTATAGGTTACAACAAGTAAGGTCCATATTCCACACCACAGTGTTTATCCATTGATCCATTCTATTGTAAAGTTAATAAGGAGAATGTCTAACCAAATTAAAAAAAAATACATACCCATTTCAAAACTATATTTACATAAGAAAAAAACTTACACCTACAAACCCCACCTTCTTGCTAAATTGTTGAAGTATTCAAAACTTAAACTTACTATGTTTACTCTCATATGATTAGATTGGATTGACATTTACTCTTCTCGTATGATTAGATTGGAGTGTGATTGCAATGTGTTACTTTAATTATAACAAGATTGACTTGTGAACGTAACATAGTGCTTCCACATTATTAGTCCATGTAGTAGGCATAGAGGGACTATAGCAATCGATAATTCGTTGATCTCGTATTAGATTATCCTTTGACCACAAATATTTCCCTATTATCTATTTTTGGAACCTGGGAACTGAAAACATCGATTTTTATATAATAAAAAGTACCATATTTGTCACGATCTGATTGGACAACGGATTGGAGGTCTTATTGTCGGCTTCGCTATTCCCAATGTTATATATGTTCGCATATCCAAAGTATTTGATCGTATATGGTATTTTTGAATCATATATTCTCTTATGCATTGGTCGAAGGTGGATTAATGCTAGCATTAGTTCGAATGTTTGGCTTAGAATTTTTTGCTAGGTAGAATACATTCTCTAGCATATTACTATGTGTGATTTTTTTTTTGTTCTTGCGTTCTTTGAGAGAACAGGCCTGTCACGCTGTGTTTTTTCTTAAATGTTTGCATAGGGCTATGCCCTTCGATGGTTCTGACAGTCTTCAGTGTTTATCTAACAAGTCTAGCAGTCTTAAATGTTTATTGTACAGGTGCATTGCAATACAATTTCGGTCCATTTTTTTATGGTGTTGTTTGCAGTGAAATTGTGTTGAGTTGTTCTCCGCCGGCGTCACTGGTTCAGTGGTTGATACTTGTTCGTTGGTTTGTTCCATGATTCTTGTTCTTGTTTGATTCAACTTTGCAAATTTGAGGTCCTGCAGTTGCAGTTGGACCTCTTCGTGGTTGTTCACTGTCTTTTTGTTCTTCAACTTTGCAAGTTGTTGGACCTGTTGTTGCGGTTTGCAGTTTTTGGGGCTGAGCTCTTGTCATCCCTCGTTGACGGGTAAGTTTTCGTGCCATCGTTTCATTGCTATTTTTCAATGGTGGGAGTCCCTACCTCGAAATTCTATTGCAGACCATCTTTCTTTGTGCTCTTAATTTTTGTTCCTGGAAACCATGCGTCTTCATATTGATCCAAAATCAGATTTAGAAGCCTATCAGGGCTTGAAAAATGCTCAAAAATGAAAGTGCTCATAATCTGATGAAACCAACACCATTGCGTCCGGCTCGTCTTCCCGATTCCGGTGGTATAATTTTTATGTCAAACGGAGTCCGTATGGAGAAGATATCGCGTTCTGACCGAAAAGTCAAACAGGTAAAAAGTCAAAGGTCAACTGGTCAAAAAGTCAACGCTGATGACATCAGCATGCTGACTGTGCAGGAGATGACGTGGCAGTTTTGGATTGGCTGACATCTGGCCAAATCAGTTTGTGACACGTGGCATATATGGTCAAATGACGTAGTGCCACGTGGCCCAGTCATGGGCTGCCACGTGGCACCCCTTTATTGGTTGTTGGTGTTTGGTTTGTTTGGTAAATTTTTTATGGAGGCCATGGGGTTCGACCCCTGGACCTCCCCACCATATAAA
>ML807447.1:28926-44723 GCA_009831015.1 Picea engelmannii
AACTAGTTCATATGGATTTATGTGGACCATCAAGACAGGAAGGCACAGGGAAAGAAAACTACTTCATGCTAATTATCGATGATTACTCCAGACTTACTTGGGTTTCCTTTCTCAAAGAAAAAGCTGAAGCATTTGAGAAGTTTAAAATATTTAAGGCTTTAATTGAGACTCAAACAGGGAAGAGGTTAAAGGCAGTAAGATCATACCAGGGAGGAGAGTTCATGTCAAGAGACTTCAAGGAATTCTGCAATGAGCATGGGATCAAGAGAGAATACACAATCCCAAGAACTCCACAACAAAATGGAGTAGTTGAGAGGAAAAACATAACAGTGAAAGAAATGGCCAGGTCAATGATGAATGAGAAGAACATTGGTCAAACCTATTGGGTAGAAGAAATACACACAACAGTCCATGTTCTTAACAAAGTCCACCTCAGACCACAAAGTGACAAGACACCTTATGCAATGTGGTTTGGAAGACCTGCTTCAATTAAACACTTCAAAGTCTCTGGGAGTAAATTTTATATAAAGAATAATGATGAAAACCTTGGCAGATATGATGACAGGGCTGATGAAGGTATCTTCTTAGGGTATGCTACAAATAGTAAAGGATACAGATGCTATAATAAGAGGCTGCATAAAATGGTTGACTATATTGATGTAAAAGTTGATGAAGGAATCCCAGCAAGAGAGATGTATAAAAATGAGTCTTCTACAGAAGACACAGCTGAAGATGATGATAAACAGGTCCAAGAATCAGAAAACGAAGACTCTGAATCAGATGAAGACTCAAACACTCAGACAGACTCAAATCAGTAGTCAACTTCAAACTCCTCCTCCAGAATCATTCAAAAGAATCATCCTTCAAGTCAGATAATTGGAGAAAAAGACAAAGGTGTACAAACCAGGAGAAAGCTAATAAAAACCACCGAACAATCTCATATAGCTTTCATATCCATGCTGGAACCCAAGAATTTCAATGAAGCCAGCAAAGATGATCACTGGGTTAAAGCAATGAATGATGAACTTGATCAGATTGATAAAAACAATACGTGGGAGATGGTTCAAAGACCTGAAGGTAAAAATGTCATTGGCTCGAAATGGATCTTTAAGAATAGGTTGAATGAGCAAGGACAAGTTATCAGGAACAAAGCAAGGTTAGTCTTTAAAGGCTATGCTCAGATAGAAGGACTGGATTTTGGTGAAACATTTTCACCCGTAGAATGATTGGAAGCTATCAGAATGTTTCTTGCCTATACTTGTCATAAAAGGTTTAAAGTCTACCAAATGGATGTCAAGTCAACCTTTCTAAATGGATATTTAAGTGAAGAAGCCTATATGGAACAACCAGAGGGTTTCAAACTGTCCAATAACCCTGACTTAGTATGCAAGCTGAGGAAAGCTTTATATGATTTAAAACAAGCCCCTCAAGCCTGGTATCACAGACTGGATACGTATCTCAAAGACAAATGATTCAAGAGAGGAACAACTGACAACAATCTATATATTAAAATAGAGGATAATAATTTGCTCATCGTACTGGTCTATGTAGATGACATCATCTTTGGATGTAATAAGGACTCATTGGTACAATGGTTTTCTTCTGCCATGGAGTCTGAATTTGAAATGTCTATGATAGGAGAACTGACATTTTTTCTTGGTCTGCAAATTACTCAGAGGCCCGAAGGGACGTTCATTTCTCAAGAAAAATATCTAAGAGAAATGTTGAAAAGGTTTCAAATGGAAGATTCCAAACCTATGGGTACACCTATGGTAACTGGATGTAAATTAAGCAAGGATGATGATTCACCTGATGTTGATCAAAGTTCATATCGATCAATGATAGGAAGCCTGTTGTACATCACAACATCTCGCCCAGACATAATGCATGTTGTAGGAATGGTAGGAAGATATCAGGATGCACCTAAACAGAGTCATTTACAAGCTGTCAAAAGGATATTCAGGTATTTGAAAGAAACAATGACTTATGGTCTATGGTATCCCAGAAATCAAAATCTTCAGCTGACTTCTTATTCAGATGCAGATTGGGCAAACTGTGTTGATGAGAGAAAAAGCACCAGTGGAGGAGAATTCTTCCTGGGTGACTCCTTAGTAGCCTGGATTAGTAAAAGGTAAGGTTCCATTTCTTTATCAACCATAGAGGCAGAGTACATTGTTGTTGCTACCTGTTGCACTCAGGTATTATGGATGATTCAGACACTTGCATATTTGGAGGTAAAATACACTGCACCGATCCCAATTCATTGTGATAACACTAGTGCCATCAGTGTGTCTAAAAATCCTGTATTCCACTCCAAGACCAAGCATATTCCCATAAAATATAATTTTCTGAGAGAGCAAGTCACCAATCAGATTGTTCAGGTCAATTACATTCCCACTACAGAACAAATTGCAGACATATTTACTAAACCTCTAGCAAAGACACCATTTGAGTATCTCAGACAGAAGTTGGGTGTCATCCCGTCTCACATCTAAGAGAGTCCATCCTGCTAGGGGGAGTCCTATATTGGTTTCATATCTGATACCTCCTAAAATTAATGCAACAACTCAGGGGGAGCGTGTTTTCTTTGACATTGGTGTCAAAGGGGGAGAAAAGAATAGGGTTTCCCTTGTTGCCATCAATGCCAAAGGGGGATATTGTTGGAAGGTTTACAGTTGGGAGTAAGCTTTTCATTGATGGAAAGAAAAACGATGGCAAAGATCAACGATGACAAAGATCAGTGATGGCAAAGATCAGCGATGACAAGAACAACGATGACAAAGATCAGCGATGGAAAAGATCAACGATGACAAAGATCAGCGATGGCAAAGATCAGTGATGGCAAGGTCAGATTAAGTGGAACAAAGTAATCTTGGGAGGAGAAGTAGCATTTCTGATCGTTGGATCCCATTTACAATTCCCGATGACTGTCAGATCAAGTGTTGATCGGGACTGTTGATCCGAGACTCCATTTTGGAGTTTCGCGACTTGCGACTCGGAGAGGCAAGAAATATGACCATTGAAATCGCGATATGCGAAATTGCGATTTATTCGTAGCCGTTAGATCAAGGTGTGATCTGAACCGTCAACTCCATTTCAGAGTTTCACGACTCACGATTCAGAGAGGCAAGAAGTATGACCATTGAAATCGCGATATGCAAAATCGTGATTTAATCGTAGTTGTCAGATCAATGTGTGATCTGGACAGTCGAATCCATTTCAGATTTTCGCGACTCGCGACTCGGAGAGGCAAGAAGTATGACCATTGAAATTGCTATATGCGAAATCGCGATTTAATCGCAGTCGTCAGATCAAGGTGTGATCTGGACCGTCGACTCCATTTCGGAGTTTCGCGACTCGCAACTCGGAGAGGCAAGAATTATGACCATTGAAATCGCGATATGTGAAATTGTGATTTAATCTCAATCGTAGATTCATCGAGATTGTGGACCGTTGATTTAAGCTTCATTTCAGAGTTTCACCTATCACAACTTGGAGTGACAAGGACCTCCATCAAAGGAATTGTGAGATGTGAATTCACGATGAGATCTGGACCGTAGATTCATCGAAATCATGGACCATTGATCTAATCTTCATTTCGGAATTTTGTCTATCGCAACTTGGAGTGACAAGGACCTCCATCAAATGAATCGCGAGATGCGAATTCACGCTGAGATCTGGACCGTAGATTCATCGAGATCATGGACCGTTGATCTTAGCTCCATCTCAGGGTTTCCGGGATCGCGACTTGGAGAGTTGAGATGCCTCATCTCCAAACTCATGAAATGTGAATTCGCAAAAGCACTTTTTGCATAAGCGCTTGGTCATGGCCATGGTCATATAGAGGAAGGAGCCAACGCAGAAAAACTTTGTTTTGGAGTTTTGGAACTCGTGACATCGAGACTCAAGATGTCTCATCGCAGAATCTCCGAATTGCGAAAGTGCGAAACAAGTAATTAACACAAGAACCCATCAGAGTAAATCCAACGATGCAGGTGAATCTGAGCATAATCGAAGGGCTACTATTGCACGTCACAGTGTAACTACCAGAAACCACTGATGGTTTCTGCCAGAGGACTCAAAGACACTTCGGGGTGATTGACAGAGGAGATGAAGAGTATCTGGGAATCTTCAAGAGGGATGAAGATGCTCGTTGAGGCGATTGACAGCTGGATGAGCATTGAAGCATGTAACTGGAATAGAGAAGGTGAGCTCAACTGTCACGGAGAAGACAAAGAGTCTCAACTACCAGAGAGGTTGAGGAATCTTAGCATAACATACAGTGATGCTGAACAAGTGGAAAAACGGCCAGAGAAGCTGAAGAGTCACGATGATGATCAGATAGAGAACTCGAGTTATGGAGGATATCAGCGCAGTGTGAGTATGCAGAGGTATTGTTCACATTGCATGCACAAGGTGCACAAAAGCTAGGAATACACAGTACAGAGAGAAGATTGAGTTGTTGTTGTTGTTGTTGGAGTTGTTGTGCATGTTGTTGCTGAAGGTGATTCATGCATGAAGAACGATCAGAGTGAAACAGCTGAAAAGAGCAGAAGAAGAACTGTATAGCGAATGGACATGGCACATAGAGCATAAAAAGAAGAAGAACAGAATGGGCAGCGGATGCTTGCTGGAAGACAGCGAGGAAGTCTGGGTAGCAAAATCTTGCAGAACAGTGATGAGACTGGTAAGCTGTTATTGAACACTATATCACTGTAATAGGTTTCAGTATTTCATATTCATAATCTACGGTGGTTGGGAGGTGCTAGGGAGGACTAGTGTCCTCAGAGGTTCAAGTGGGTGCTTGAACACAGGGAGTTGGTGCTAGAGAAACCAGGGAGTTGGTGCTTCCTTCTAGTGGGTGCTAGAGAAAAATAGAGAGTTGGTGCTCTCAACAAGTTGCAGCTTGCAAAACAAAGGTTGTAGCCTCACAATGAGTTGGTGCTCATATGTATGATAATGTAAAGAATGTAAATAATACTTATCATATAAAGAAGAAGAGGTTTTTACCCTGTATGGGTTTCCTTGGGAAATATCTGTCTCTGTGTTTCTCATATATGTGACTGATGTTGAATGTGTCATTGTTTATTTCCCTACATTATTGTGATCATCATTGAGTGCCTTGTAAATATTTTAAAAGAAGCATAATTGTTTAAGCACGGTAACAACTGATTCACCCCCGCTCTTAGTTGTCCAACGTACCCCTCACTTGTAGTTCAAGAAAACGTGTCTTCATAAACACATCTGCACTTGAGAAACATACATTTGTGCTTAAACCACCGTTTTTTCTAGAACAAGAGCCTAACAATTCAGAAGACGTGCTATGTCTCTCTATTGTTGATTATTACCTCCAGCGTCCATCTCCTATTAGGCATATCTGCTTAGCAGAATTCGTATTGCATTACAAAAAAAATGGTGCACCCATATCAAAAAGAAAAAAACCCTCTATGATATGGTTTGTCCAATACAATAAACATTTTGACTATGAAAACTATTGTAGAGAAAAAATGTTGTTGTATGTTCTGTTCGATGAAAACGAAGAGACATTAAAACATAACTTATCTACATGGGAGGCTACATATGTTGCCTCTGAGACTATAGTGCACATCAATGAAGCTAGATTTACCTACAATGTTAATCCAACATGGGGTGATCTAGAAATTGCAGTTAATGAGCTAGAAAAACCTAAGAATCCCGATGAGACATTCACAAACTGAAAAAAAAACTAGAACTCCTTGCGAGTCCTATGACTTACACGCGGATTTTCCTCGTGCTCGAGTAAGTGGAAGTGAAAAACATTTCAATCTTGGTTTTCAAGTCACAAAATACCCTTTCCTAATTGAAAATAATGAATACCACAGAATACAATGTTTGTTGAATTGATAAAAACAAACAATTCTAAAGGACATTGCGCTTAAAAAACGCTTGAACATGGACACTCTTGTGCACTTGTTCCTTACAGGCGGAGCAAGAACAGGCAAGACATTCACAACAAAAGCATTGTTCCAAATGATTATATGAATCTATGATTGTAACAAATTCTATGATCCTATGAAACCAAAGGGCCTAATAGTTGCATACACAGGAAAAGATGCATATAATGCAGGTGGAACAACAGTCCACTCTGCATTTTTAATTCCTTTTAACAAGTCACAATTTCTTCCACTTAGCAAGGAAATGTTGGATACATTGTCTAAGCTTTATGACGAACTCCAACTTATCTTTATAGATGAAGCATATTTGATTGGAAGTCGGTTCTTGTATTCCATTGACAACCGACTAAGAAGCATAAAACATGTGCACACAAAATACTTTGGAAACATTGACATGATATCCTGTGGGGATCTTTACCAGGTGCAACCCATCCAAGATTCTTTGATATTTGAACAACCTATCGTTAACATGCAAACAGTGATGCATGAATTCTAGAGAGGCAATAATAAATGATTTTAATTTCATACTACAATGCGTCAGACAGATGAAACATTCATTACAATTCTGAATAGAATGTGGACAAACAACCAAACATATGATGACTTAACATATATCAATTAGAGGTTCTTGCAGCATGCACCAATAGACCCAATGTTCCCTTACCTATTCTACACAAATAAGGATGTTTCAATTCATAACAGGGACATGCTATTGCTCATTCCTAGGGATGATATCATCATCAATTCAATTGACCTGGAAGAAGAAAACCATGGAAATGTGCCACGTCATGAACATACAACCACTTTACCTTTGCAACTTGTCCTGAAATTGGAAATGTTGGTTGAAATATATTCCTGTAACTATGATTCACAGGATGGATTGGTCAATGGTGCATATGAAATACTCAAAGGCTATATGAAAACATAAAAACTTGATGTCCTTTGGATTAAGTTGCATGAACCGCATATAGGCAAGCGACAAGCAAGCAAGTTGGATTATCTATATAATTCAAACACTGCAAGTGATTGGACACCTATTTTGCGAATATCAAAGCTAGTATCGACATCATCAAAGACAGGTCAACTGAAGATTCGAAAAAAGTTTCCGATTAAACTTGCATGTGCACGTACAATCCACGGATCGCAAGGACTAACACTTGATAATGTTGCATTTCAGCCTGCCAGAATTCATATACATGGACTTGTATACACAACATTGTCCCGTGTCAGAAGCATAGAGTCCCTGTATTTACTAAGTCCTCTTACAAAAGATAACTTCAAAGTCAAACAAAAAGTTGATATTGAAATGGAATGACTCAGGACCACCACAAAATGGCAACTGCACTATGATTACCAATTCATACAAACAAATTCATATGTATCAATTCTCTCACTTAACACACACAACTTAAATGCACACATGGATGATATACTCAATGACTATGATACAATGCAATCCGATATTCTGTGCTCTCAGGAAACATACATGGAATTATGCATGCAGAACAAACAATTCCAAAATCACAATTGCATATCAAGTTACATTACACATGGGGTGATTATATTGGTGAAAAATCATGTACCAATTTTGGACCATATACATATCGAAGAAAAGAATGTTGAGGTGGTGCTTGCAATTTCTTTTTCCATGAAACAGAATTTGCAATACTGAATCTGTATGTTGCTCCCCATGCAACATTCTCCAACATAGTAGATGTTATTTCCAATGCATTGGGCCATTTCTATGTGAACGGACCCATTGTGCTTGTAGGAGACTTCAATATTGATGTGCTACAAAATAATGGAAGAACAAAAGAATTGGAAAACTACATGTGCAAATACAATCTCTGCTTTCTTTTGAACAACACAAGCCATCTACAAAACACACTAATTGACCATGTGTGGTCGAATGTGACCATTCCTCAATACAATATGTTTATCTTAGACACATATTGTTTTGATCATGATACAATTGGTATTTCACTTGAATTATGAGATATACAACAAACATATTGCAAAGTCATATTTCTATGTTTCAAAGCATATCTGTATAGCTTGTTGCAATTTTTTTTTTATCCAACTTCTTAGTTTTCCCTGATTTGTACACATACTTCTCTGCTCACCATACAGTTGGTGTTATAATTGAATTATGAAATATACATTATGCAAAAAAAAAAAGGTATATTCTTCTAAAACTATCTATTACTCTATTAATCTTATTCCATTTTTTTAGTATATGTACATAGTACTTGCCTTTTTCTTTACATGTTAAGTTGTGTTCATATCTGTTTTGTTTTGTACTTTTGTTCATAGAAACAAACATTAAAACTAGACACCGCAAAGAAATCCTAACTAGGAATGTAGAGGAATCCATGCAAAGGTGCATTTTTTTTTCTGTCTGTGTTCCATATTCAATAGTTTTTCGTTTACTCTATTTGTATTTGTTGAACTGGTTTGCAGCTCTGCTTTTTTTTTTCCTTTCCTTTTTGCCTCCTTTGGCACTCCATATCTTCCTCTACATTCATTTTCTTCATGTGTGTAATACATATTCAATATTGAGCTCATCAGTCTTGGAGTCCCTCTATCAATTTGTATATCGCAGAACTCTGAATGTTGTTTGGAGGACATAAAACAATAAAAGTGCAATGTTGAGCTAGCTAGCCCGCAAGTCCGCTTCTAAATTTGTATATCGCACAACTCTGGTTGCTATTTGCAGGACACAAAACATTAGAGGCCCAATTTAGAGCCCGCCAGCCCGCAAGTGCGTGATTCAGAAAAGTGGCTAAGAATGGAATAAGGGATCTGTACATGCTCTATAACATGTCATGACCATACTTTATAAAAGTACATATTTAGTATCTATTTCTCATTTCTCGGACCCCGCCAGCCCTATAGTCCATATGTCAATTTGTATATCGCGGAACTGAATAGAAGTACAATGTTGAGCCAACTAACCCACAAGTCTGCTTGTCAATTTGTATATCGCGCAACTCTGGGTGCTATTTGTAGGACACATAACATTAGAGGCCCAATTTAGAGCCCGCCATCCCGCAAGTCCGCAATCCAATAGAAGTGCAATGTTGAGCCAGCCAGCCCGCAAGTCCACTTGTCAATTTTTATATTGTGCAACTCTAGGTGCTATTTGCAGGACACAGAGCATTAGAGGCCCAATTTACATCCCGCCAACCCAAGGGATCTATACATATTTAGTATGTATTTCTTGTTTCTCGAAGCCCGCCAGCCCTGGAGTCCATCTATCAATTTGTATATCATGGAACTCAATAGAAGTACATTGTTGAGCCAACCATACTGCAACTGCGCTTGTCAATTTGTATATCACGGAATTCTAGGTGTTATTTGTAAGGCACAAAGCAATAGAGGCCCGTTTTCTAGCCTGCCAACCCGATAACCTACGATCCAAAAAGTGTACATGCTCTATAAAATATCATCAATCCCACAAGTCCGCTTGTCAATTTGTATATCGTAGAAATATTGGTGGTATTTGTAGGACACAAAAAAATAGAGGCCTATTTTTTGAGCCCACTAGCCCGAGAACCCGCGATCCACAAAGTGGCCAAGTATAGAATGCGACATCTGTACATTCACTATAAAATCTCATGTCCATACTTTATAAAGGTACATATTTAGTTTTCCCTGGTTTGTACACATACTGGTCTGGTCACCACACAGTTGGTGTTGCACATGAATTATGAAATGTGCACTACGAGTCCGATCGAGCGCTTTTGTTTCCTTAGCCAATTTTATGCCCGTGGGTTCCCAGCTATGCGTTATCGAACTGTCGTTCCTTAGCCAATTTTATGCCCGCGGGTTATCGACTACACATTATCGGATTCTCATTCCCCGTCTACATCTTGCATCCAAAACTTGGGTAATCCATGTCTATGCTTGCAGGTTTCTAGATGGTGGAGTGGTAAATTTCATGCCCATCTATATCTCTACATCACGAGTTCAACCAATCGTTGTTTGTTTTCATAGTTCACGAATTTTATGGTCGTGGGTTCCTTTGTGGGCGCCATCCAGATCTTATGATGCATGTGCGTGGTATACATCTTGCGCCTGAAACTTCAGTGATCTACAATTGGACCAGGACTCGAAGCTTGCGACTCATTTGATAATTTGCTTTAATTAAATTGTACAATATCAATATTTAATATTAATAATTTAGTACTTGAAAATAATTTTTTTAGATAATGTTAGATATATAACATATATGTTATATGTTATATGTTATACATGTAGACAATCACAATCTTGAGCCCACCAATCTTAGAGTCCGTCTGTCAATTTTCATATCGCGAAACTCCCAGTGCTGATTGGAGGACACAGAACAATAGAAGTGCAATGTTGAGCGAGCCAGCCCGAAGTCCGCTAGTCAATTTGTATATCACAGAACTCTCTGTGCTATTTGTAGGACATAGAGCAATAGAGGCCCAATATTCAGCCTGCCAACTCGAGAACCCGCGATCCAAAAAGTGTCTAAGTATGGAATGAGGGATCCATACATGCTCTACAAAATGTCATATCTATACTTTATAAAAGTACATATTTAGTATGGATTACTCGTTCCTCAGAAAATTTCTAGGCACGGAAGTGGTAGATACATGTGTTCAGATTTCCACTTACTTTTATATCACCAGCCCGACCGTCCGCTTGCCCATTTCATATTGTACATATTACATGTAATATGTATTACATATTACATGTAATGTGTAACACATATTCAATCTTGAGCCCGCCAGTCGTGGAGTTCGTCTGTCAATTTGTATATCCCGTAACTCTGAGTGTTGTTTGGAGGACATGGAACAATAGAAGTGCAATGTTGAACCATCCAGTCTGCAAATCCGCTTCTCAATTTGTATATTGTGCAACTCTGGGTGTTGTTTGCAGCACATGGAACAATATAGGCCCAATTTTGATCTCGCCAGCCTGAGAACCCACGATCGAAAAAGTGGATATTTTGAGTCTACCAGCCAGATAACCCATGATACATATTACATGTAATGTGTAATACATATTCAATATTGAGCCCGCCAGTCCTGGAGTCTATTTGTCGATTTGTATATCGCGGAACTTCGAATTTTGTTTGGAGGACATAGGACAATAGAAGTTTAATGTTGAGCCAGCCAGCCCACAAGTTCACGATCGAAAAAAGTGGCTAAGTATGGAATAAGGGATCTGTACATGCTCTATAAAATGTCATGTCCATACTTTATAAAAGTACATATTTAGTATGTATTCCTCGTTTCTCGGAGCCCACCAACGCTGGAGTCCGTCTGTCAATTTATATATCATGGAACTCAATAGAAGTACAATGTTGAGCCAGCCAAGCTGCAAGTCCGCTTGTCAATTTGGATATCGTGAAATTCTGGGTGTTATTTGTAAGGAACGAAACAATAGAGGCCCGGTTTTTAGCCCGCCAGCCCGAGAACCCGCGATCCAAAAAGTATACATTCTCTATAAAATCTCAGCCATCCCGCAAGTCCGTCGGTCAATTTGTATATCGTGGAACTCTGGGTGTTATTTGTACGACACAGAACAATAGAGGCCTATTTTTTAGCCCGCCAGCCCGAGAACCCGCGATCCACAAAGTGGCCAAGTATGGAATGTGATATTCATACATGCTCTATAAAATCTCATGTCCATACTTTATAAAGGTACATATTTAGTTTTCCATGGTTTGTACACATACTGGTTTGGTCACGGCATAGTTGGTGTTGCACATGAATTATGAAATATACACCACGAGTCCGACCGAGCACTTTCGTTTCCTTAGCCAATTTTATGCCCACGGGTTCCATTCTACGCATTATCAAACTCTAATTTCTCGTGTTCCGAGTGTACATCTTGCATCCAAAACTTGGGTAATCCATGTCTATGCTCGCGGGTTCCCACACGGCGGAGTGGTAGATTTCATGTCCATCTATATCTCTACATCACGAGTCCAACCAACCGCCATTTGTTTTCATAGTTCACAAATTTTATTGTCGCGGGTTCCTTTGTGGGCACCATACAACTCTCATGCCCCGTGTGCGTGGTATACATCTTGTGCCCAAAACTTCGGTGATCTACAATTGGAACCGGACTCGAAGCTTGCGATTCATTTGATAATTTTGTTTAATTAAATTGTACAATATCAATATTTAATATTAATAATTTAGTACTTGAAAATAATGTTTTTAGATAATGTTATCTATATAGCATATATGTTATATGTTATACATGTAGAAAATCGCAATCTTGAACCCACCAGTCCTGGATTCCGTCTGTCCATTTGTATATTGCGGAACTATGGGTGCTATTTGTAGGACACGGAACAATAGAGGCCCAATTTCGAGCCCGCCAGCCCGAGAACCCACGATCGAAAAAGTGGCTATCTGTACATACTTTATAAAGGTGCATATTTAGTTTTCCCCGGTTTGTACACATATTGGTCTGGTCACTACACACTTGGTGTTGTACATGAATTATGAAATATACACTACGAGTCTGATCGAGCGCTTTCATTTCCGATCCGTCCATACTTTATAAAGGTACATATTTAGTTTTCCCTCCTTTGTACACATACTAGTCTGGTCACCACATAGTTGGTGTCACTCCTTAGCCAATTTTATGGCTGCGGGTTCTCGACTATGCCTTATCGAACTCTCATTCCCCATGTTCTGAGTGTACATCTTGCATCTACAACTTGGGTAATCCATGTCTATGCTCGTGGGTTCCCAGACGACAGAGTGGCAACTTTCATGTCCATCTATATCTCTACATCACGAGTCCAACCAACCGCCATTTGTTTTCATAGTTCGAGAATTATATGGTTGTCGGTTCCTTTCTCGGTGCCATCCAGCTTTCATGCCCCGTGTGCGCGGCATACATCTTGTGCCCGAAACTTTGGTGATCTACAATTGGACCCGAACTCAAAGCTTACGACTCATTTGATAAAAAAATTTAATTAAATTGTACAATATCAATATTTAATATTATATGTTAGATATATAACATATATGTTATATGTTATACATGTAGACAATCACAATCTTGATCCCACCAGTCTTGGAGTGCGTCTATCAATTTGTATATCGTGGAACTCTGGGTTCTATTTGTAGGACACAGAACAATAGAGGCCCAATTTTGAGCCCGCAAGCCCGAGAACCCACGATCCAAAAAGTGGCTAAGTATGGAAGTCCATCTGTCAATTTGTATATCGCGGAACTACGACTGTTGTTTGGACACAGACTAATAGAAGTGCAATGTTCAGCTAGCCAATTAAATTGTACAATATCAAAATTAAAATTATACAATATCAATATTTAATATTAATAATATAGTATTGAAAATAATGTTTTAAGATAATGTCAGATAGTTTATAGGGATCACCATCTGTAAACAATCGCAATCCTGGGCTCGTCAGCCCTGGAGTCTGTCTGTCAATTTGTATATCGCAGAACTCTGAGTGTTGTTTGGAGGACACAAAACAATAGAAGTGCAATGTTGAGCCCGCAAGTCCGCTTCTCAATTTGTATATTGCAGATGTCTAGGTACTATTTGTAGGGAACGAAGAAATAGAGGCTCTATTTTGAGCCCGCCAGCCCGAGAACCCACGATCCAAAGAGTGTACATTCTCTATAAAATCTCAGCCACCTCGCAAGTCTGCCTGTCAGTTTGTATATCGCAGAACTCTGGGTGTTGTTTGTATGACACGGCCTGTTGGCACAAGGGAAGACACAAGGTTCAAAACTACAACAATGCACCAACAAAACCCTAACTACCAGCCCTTTTAGCAACACCTGCGAAGCAGATGAAGTCTAACCTGAGGTAGAGCCAAGGGTGGTTGCAGGACTCAAGTGTATGCAACTTTAGCTGGGACACAAATCTGTGATTATAATACTTAACAAAGCACTTAGCATCAACAGTTCATCAATATTCAACCAATAACCACTGCGCAGATAGAACAGATAATCGCATCATTCACTCAGATCTGATGTATTTAAGCACTTTATCATAAACAAACAGGTTATATCTAGAAGATCGAGCACTAAGCACCTTCATATAGGTCAGATCTAACATTCTTACACATCATTAGCACAAAGCATAAGCAGATTTATCTATCTCTATCAAATCACTTAGAAAGAGAAGTTATAAATACATCAAGACAAGAACAAAGAGGACCAACACAATGTTTATGTGGTTCACCCCCACCCTAGGGCTACGTCCACCAACTCTTCTTCTTTATTGTCTTCAGTCAATCGGTTACAAGCACAGAGCCTCAAAACCCTACTTCGCCTAGGACAGGAGATCTGCACAGCTCACTAGATCCTCCTTCCTTGCGTTGCAACACAAAGCCTTCATAGTCTCTTACATTGACTTGCATTTAGCTCTGGAAGTCTCATATAGTATGAACGAAGCCTTACAAATATTGATCACACAGATCCCACTCTTAGCACTTAGCCAACTTGCACAACACTTGCGCACTATTCAACTACTTATTACATTGCCTAACCTTCTATTTATACATACAAAATAGGCCTAAACATGGGTAAACCCATGGGCAGACATCCCATTCCCGTTACATATTCCCGAATCCAAAAAAGGACCCAAAAAGGGGGCGATATCCCATGATATTTGCTTCATCTTCGACAAGCTATCGAAGTCCCAAAATAGGTCAAACTTGACCAGATCCCTCAAAACTTTGTTAAGGGCCAACATGCCACCAACACTCACCTATGACTCATCTCGAGTCTCACTTTGATGTGGGAAGTTCTTCTTCGAACACTTAAAGCTTGGCTTGAACTGCTTCGACTTGTTGTTGTGCTACAAGCTCTTGTTCAACAAACTCTTGAATGACTGCATCATTCATAGGTCCTTCCAGGCCCTGTTCTGTTGTGGTGTTAACCTGCTCCAGTTCTGGTCCCTGACCCTCGACGTCTAAGAACAATTGGTAATCCTTATCTTGTACAGGTTGGAGTCTCTAATTTACTTCCATAACTTTTCTTTGGATATCCTGGATCTGTTGTTGGGTAGTTCGCTGCTCTTGAGATCTCTTCATTCTCTCCACAACTATCATGGCTTTCAGCTGAGCCTATAGTGTTTCTGCGTGCTGCTTTGCTTCCTGGAGCTGCGACTCCAGTGCCTGCAACTCTGGGTTCTCAGTGATTTTCTCATATGTCTGGGCACTGCGATCGGTGAATTCTTACATTCTAAGGTAAGGGCCTTTATCCTTTCAACTGCGCTCATGGCAGTTGCTTCTCTTTGGTCATTTACCTCCTGTAGGGTCTCAGGTACAATGCATAGCTCCAAGTCTGCTATGTGTTGCTGTAGCTACTATATCATGTCTTCAAGTTGTGCTACTTGCTTCATGACTTAATCCTCTGCCTTTATTTCTACGATAGTTACAGAGTGCAGTGCTCTGTTGAACGCTTCCTTCACTTCAAGTTGCTCGACGAGAAATTGTTCCTTTCCTTGTTGTAGTTGTGTTTTTTCTTCAGCGAACTTTGCTTGGAGAGCCATATTTTCCTATTCTGCAGCATTGTGTTTCTCTACTAGTACCCCTTGTACTTGTGTCAAAGCCTGGGTGGCTTGCATTTTTTCTTCATGTTCTCTTCGAAGGTGATCTTCGATTGTATCGGCTAAGCGGTGGAGTTGAGCTGGTTCATCTCTCATTTCTGGTGTTCCCAATGATAGAGGCACATTGGAGACTATGCGGATGGACTATAGTGCCTGCTATACCCCTTGGAGCTTGACCTCAATTCTATTGTACATCTCCTCCTGTTTATCTTCTTGCTTCTCTGCTATCTCCAACGAAGCATCATTCAGGGATGCTATGATGAAATTGAAATCATGAGAGGTGAG
>ML807447.1:44846-61208 GCA_009831015.1 Picea engelmannii
ACCTTCTGTGCCATCTATCTCTTCACCATCACCTCCTTGTTGTGGTGTATTGGAAGCAGTCTTCACTGAGGCACTGCTTAAATCTTGTACTTCATCAGTCTTCTTTGTTTTGCTAGGTCCGGGAGTATCCTGCACAGTTTTTGGGATATCGATGTCGGACATCTCCACAGGGTCTGCTGGAATGAGGAGGTCTTTCAACTAGTCCTTGGTGATCTCTTCCAAGTACTCCTTCGTCATCTTGTAATAGTACTGAAGCTATTGCTTGTGCTCGTTGGCATGCATTGTGATATAAATGAAATGTCAATCCATGATAAACTTCATCAGAGGCCTGAATCGGTGTAAAATGTTCAGCATCATGTGAGGCTCAGAATAGATGGATATCTTCAGCTGATTGTAGTATGTATGGAACACGACATTTGACTACCATTGCTTATTCATGTCACTTGAGTACAACAATTTAATGAACTTCGCGACCAATGGTTCGAAAGGATCGATGTTCGGGAAGGTCGCACCTTCCGGCATCTCCCATTCAATGAAAGCAATCGGGATCAATAGCCAGCTAAAATGAAATTCGTACCCTTGATCCTAGGCTTCTCTGCAGTCGATTTCTAATTGGTTCACCAGGTACTTCACCCAGTTCATTTGAAGACCTTTTGCGCACTTCCCTGCAAGGTCAACTACAAAACCGGTGACTTGGGTGGGTCAGTTCTTTCGTACTAACTTCCCTGCAATCAATTGACAGGCAAGGCTCAATGTTCCATTCTGAATGGAGGCTCTGAGCATCGCTCGAACGGTTATAATGTCACCAACGGCTATATTGCTTCGCCATGGCGAAGTACCATGTGTCGTTGTTCTGATATCCCGACGAAGCTCCAATTTTGCAAATTTTCCTTCTGTGAGGTTCCCTCTAGCGCTTTCTACAACTTATCGATCTTGTCTCTCTTCTTACTTAACTTTCTAGCCTTCTTTCCAGTGAGCTTCATCTCGGTATTCCTTTTTCCATTCTGATTTTTGTCTTCTTTTGACATAGTCACTTCGCGCTGTTGAGATTCTTCCCTAGGGTTCCAAGATAATACTTATTCTTTGTCTGGGATAGGTACTTCAATCTTTTGTGGTTCCTCTAGTGTTCTTGCAACTTCAAAATCCGAGTCTCTAGTGATAAATAACTTTGATCCATTCTCATGTTCTTCAATCAAGTGTCTGATCCTTCTAGTCATGAAATCTTTTAACTCTTGTTTCTTCTATTCCAAACCTTCTTCTTCTTTCGTTCATCTGGCTTGATCTCTGTCAATCCAAGGTTTTCCTAGTAGCATGGTAAATGGGGCATTGTCCTCAGTAAATTTAATTATCTCAAAATCTTCTTATGTCGAAGTTCTATTAACATTCATAGGTATGTGAGCAAGCTTCCCACATAGGTTTATCATATTTCCTTTGAATAAACCTATTCCTGCTAATGAAGGGATCATAGCATGCTTCCCTATATCTTCCCAAGTTCTCTCAATCATGATATTCACTTGTGTTTCCTTATCTAGAACACAGTCAATGTCGAAGTCTCCTCTTCTTGCTTCAATGCATTCTTTTTCCTTGAAGATCTCTGATAATCTGACATGTCGGTGGTCATTCAAGGTTTCTTTCATTTGTAGCAATACTTTCTCTGATTCTTTCTGGGGTTCTGCTATTTCTAGATTTGCCTTAGTGTTTTCTTGATTTGGATTCATTCCTTCCATCTTAGCAATCATTCTAGGGAAGTCGAACACTTCATGGTCCATATCTTTACAACAAAGACAACTAGGTATTTTCCCAGGGCATTCCTTAGCAAGATGTCATGGTCTTCTGCAACTGTAACAGAGGGTTAATCCTCTCTTTCGTTTAAGTGATCTCCAACCTTTCCTATACTATGCGCTAGGCTCATAGGAGCTAACCTGAAAAAAATTATTTCTAGGATCCCACATCCATTTTTTAGTCCAAACATTCTTTCTATACATAGGTATAACATATCTCTCACTATTCTTATCAGATCTACTCATATCAAACCTTCTTTCATATATTAGTGCCATAGTTTTCAAGCTAGGACGGAATCTATCAAACACACCTAGATTCATACTTTTGAAACAAAAATTTCCAATTATCTTACTTTTTTAGAGCCCAAAGCTTCTAGATCTATAAATTTTCACTATTCTTACCTTTATCAGAGCACAGAGATTACAGATCTTACCTCTTTTCTTGGCATAGAGCTCCTCAGGTCAAGTAGAATGTTGCGCACTAGGGCAACAGATCTATGCACAGAGCTTTCACAATCTCGAGTTGAATCTTTGCAAAAAGCTTCTTCTTTCTTAGACTGTTCCCAATAATCACAGTTTCATGTCTGATACTGCGCACTTCAGCAGTAGATCTAGGCACAAAACTTTTCTCTAGTTCCCAGCAATCATAGTTTCACTCCTGAAAATGGAACCATTTGTTGGCATAGGGGCAGACCCAGGGTTCAACGCTACAATAATGCACCAACAAAACCCTAACTACCATCCCTTTCAGCAACACCTGCGAAGAAGATGAAGGCTCACCCGAGGTAGAGGCAGGGGTGTTTGCAGGACTCAAATGTCTGCAACCTTAGCTGAGACATAGATCTGTGATTATAATACTTAACAGAGCACTTAGAATCAACAATTCATCAATATTCAACCAATAACTATTGTGCAGATAGAACAAAGCATCACATTATTCACTCAGATATGATATATTTAAGCACTTTATCATAAACAGGCAGGTTATATCTAGCAGATCGAGCACTAAGCACCTTCATATAGGTCAAATCTAACATTCTTACACATCATTAGCACAAAGCATAAGCAGATTTATCAATCCCTATCGAAGCACTTAGCAAGAGAAGTTATAAATACATCAAGACAAGCACAAAGCGAAACAACACAGTGTTTATGTGGTTCACCCCCACCCAGGGGCTACGTCCACCAACTCTTCTTCTTTATTGTCTTCAGTCAATCGGTTACAAGCACAAAGCCTCAAAACCCTACTTCGCCTAGGACAGGAGATCTGCACAACTCGCTAGATCCTCCTTCCTTGCATTGTAGTACAAAGCCTTCACAGTATCTTACAATTACTTGCACTTAGCTCTGCAAGTATCATATAGTATGCATGAATCCTTACAAATCTTGATCACACGGATCCCACTCCTAGCACTTAGCCAACTTGCACAACATTTGCACACTATTCAACTACTTCTTTCATTGCCTAGCCTTCTATTTATACATACAAAATAGGCCTAAACATGGGTAAACCCATGGGCCGACATCCCATTCCAGTTACATATTCCCAAATCCCAAAAAGGACCCGAAAAGGGGCTGAGATCCCGCGATCTCTACTTCGTCTTGCGCTCCGTGTTCGACAGGCTGTCGAAGTCCCAAAATAGGTCAAACTTGACCAAATCCCTCAAAACTTGGTCAAGCGCGAACATGGTGATTTGTCCTCATCTCTACTGACAATTGGAATGTCATTCGCGGGATCTCGGGTTGGCCCATTCACGAAATCTTCGAACCCTAGTTCCAGAAATGAGCTTGAATGACATTTCCCTATTCCATACTTAGCCACTTTCCCACAATTCCGCAAATATACAAACCGTCAGTTGAACTGCACCATAATGCCCTCTTCCGTTTTACGCATTTTGAAGTCAAAAATTTTGACTCGTGCAATTTCACCGTTGGACACTCACCTGTCCTCATTATCTCCTCTAATATTATTTTGAAGCCCATTCGATCTCTTTTCAGATTTGGCCATTCCTTCCTTGCTTGCTCTTTCCCATCTCCGTCACCTTCACACCTGTCTATAATAAAAAATAATGTTTATATATATATATATATATGGCTTTCTTCTAAATCTTTAATGCTAACACCTCATCATGCAGGGACCGTGTAAATTGTCATTGATGGGTGAAAGGATTGAGAAGATCTTCCATTAATGCACATTAAACCAATATTTGCAGAGGCTATTTCAAATACCGTGGAATGTCATTTGCACACCGTCGACTTCGTTCATTCACAAAAACTACAATCCTTAAATGTTCTTCATCGTAACCGCCACCTTCGCACTTCTAAGATCCAATAATTAAGATTTACTTCTAACATCTCACCATATAGCACGCATAGAGATTTTCATTAATGAGCGAAGAGCTTGAGGACATTTTCCATTCACACACATTGAACCAACATTTCTAGGGGGTTATATTATCCCCTCCATCTGTTCATTTCAACCAACATCTGGAGCAAACAGACGTTTTCATAAACTACTAGTAGCAGCTCCACAATAGTTTTGTAGAGATACAGTGAACATCTTCGGGCTTGAAGACCAGAACCACCACAGTAACAAAGAATTGCTCCAACGACCTGCCACAGTAACAAATCAACCCAAAGTTCTTCAAACGAACGAGGTTCATCCTAAAATTGATAGTTCTCACAACCTTCTCGTGCAAAAGAAGGGAAAAAGAATTGTAGGGGAGACGGAGGACCCCGAAATTGGGAGTCAAAACATGGACCTTGACGCTGATCTGGATAGCATATTATGAAACCTTGAACAGTCAGGAGACATGATTCACCATAACTACCCAATGGACATAGTTGATATCGAATTTTTTGATGAAGATGAATCCTTTGTATTCCAAAGTGTTGTTTTTGAAAGTGAATCTAAAAAATTAATTATTGAAAAGAGAGATGTAAAAAATAAGAAAAGAAAACTTCGTTCAGAACTTGACCTTGCCAATATGCAACCGTCCCAAATCTATGGACTTCACACAGCAACCGGAGATGCTCTTCATGATTCCATTGGAGTCATTGAGGCCGAGAATGCCACACTAAAGGACCAGATCAAGGAATTAGAGGAATCTTTTCTTACTATGCCATTGCTTGGCAGTCCTTTGGCAATAGCCATGCTTGCGGCTCCCTGCACCCCTGCAGCAAAGCTAAAAGGCTCCTCCAGCTTCCTCGCATCGTGCAGAGGATATGTGGAGAAAAATATTCAGAAAAGAATGGAACTGATTACTAAGGCCTGGGAAACATCACAAATTATGGATTCCCTAGGAAGTAGGGCACATAACTTGCTCGAACTTCTGCAGACGGATTTAAAAAATGAAGAAAATTTCTATTTGGACACGTTCATCCCATTTTCCTTTCATGTCAACAACATGGTAGACACGATAAGAAGACAACATGATCTCCCCTCCAAGAAACGACCCACTCAATTAGAAGCATGCTGGAAAGAGAAGGTGAAGAACATGTATCTCATCGTCCAATCATGTGAGCAAGCAATATCAAAGAAAGAAATATTATTCACAAACCTCACCAAAATAGACTTAGCCAGAAGGACCAACGAGTTCTAGGACCCCAACTTAATCGTCAACTCGTTGGTGTTAACCAAGAAAGATTTTGATAAACAAGTTGATAATTTAAGGGCATTGTCTTTACAAAATTTTTACAGGACTCTTGAATATCATGAAGATCATGTGGACAACTAGATAGTCCGCTATTCGGTACAGAATGGAGACAATCATTAGGCTCTGTGTAATTTTTCTATTGATCTAAGCGATTTAGAAAATGAAAATTTCAGCATTAAAATCCAGAATGACATCAACATCGCCCCCTTGAGAAGATACATTGAAGAATTCGTCCAAATGAACATGAAGCGGGTCGCCGATGAAATCCAACAGGAAAAAGCATCATCAAGAAAATATAAAATATACTTATATGGACCATCGGTATAAGTCCTTTGTTTATCAATCTAGTTATTCAAGTGGGTTAGCAACGAAAGCCAACAAGAAAAGGCATCGGCAAGCAAATAACAAAAATACTTATATGTACCATCGTTGTAAGTCTATATTGATCATCCTTTGTTTATCAATCCAGTTATTCCACCTTTTTTGAATAGAAATCTCTAGACAAAACGTGATATCTTCACATTTCTACTTTTCAAGTATTACACTCTACCATCTCCCACTTCTTCTTTCCACAATCCTATTTCTTGTACATATTTCTCTTATGGTCCGCGGGAGCCCCAATCCCAGTCTATATGACAAACGCATTTAAATTTCTAGGAATATGTAACAAACTATTATTTTTTTATATATTCCAAATAAAACTATTTTTTTGTCTCCTATATTTATGTGCTCCTAGATTTTTATCTTCAGTTATGCTAAATGTCAAGACATTTTGTGTATTTTATTTCAATTCTGTTTTTTTCTAATGCATATATTTTTCTGCTTGGTCATTTTAAAAATTAAATTTGAGATAAATCACTCATTTAAATTTGAGATATCATATTTCACACACACACACACACACACACACACATATATATTTTAAATTTTCAGGGATATGTAACACGCTTTTTATTTTTTGATATAAATGTTATAAAATTGTGTTTAATACTTTTTTCTACTCACACATTTAGAGATTATGTAATTTCTTGCATGCTTACCACCTGTCCTTTATACTGTTTTCCACATCTGTGAAGCTTTGTTGATGTACCAGACATAAATAATTTTTGATAAATTTCAAATAAAACTAATTCGGGAATACTAAATTATGCATCCATACTACATGTACTTCAACTTCCTACCTACGTGTCTGTACTCGGTCGCATTTATTCCCATTCCAACCTAGCATGGACTACGCTACCATGCAACACTTGTTTTATATATTATCAACTTGGGAGATGACTGTGTCATTTCCCAAAAACGAAAAACTAATAATAATTTCATGTAACTTTCCATTTGATCCCTTGAATTCCTTGGCATAGAATGTGAACTCCTTGTCATAGAATGTGAAATTCAGATCCTAAAATATAATGATTAAGGGAGTACTAATCGTCATTCATTATTTCGCTAGGGTTTCATGATGATTATGATGAGTTCGTGAAAGAGATCAAGGCCCACAAGAAAGAAGATCTGTGTTTCATGTCAAAGTATGTAATCATTAAGGGAGTACTAACCATCATTCATTATTTCACTAGGTTCTCATGATGATGAGTTCGTGAAAGAGATTGAGGCCCACAAGAAATAAGAGCTTTGTTTCATGTGAAAGTATGGGGATGGGTCAATCCTTTGATTATCATATCCCTACAATAACATTTTTTCGAAAGTTTGTAACATTGTAGGAATATTAGTTGAGTGTGCCCACCATGGTTGCAAATTAGTATTTGAAGAAAAGGAAAACAAAACATTTGAGGAAAAGGAAAAAAATATGAAGAGGAAAATTGGAAACCACCACTTATTTGATTCGTTATGGGTTGGAGTTAGTGGCACGTGAGGATGATGAACTTATTATAAGTTGAACTTGAAGATACCAGGATGTGGCGGTTTTTAATGTGTCAACAAGTGACAATTCTTAATCACACTGAATTATATCCTCCAAATACCCATAGTACCTATTTTCAGTTTCTTCTAGATGCCTGTCACTTCTAGAGGAAACATTAGTGACCTTAAACACTACAGTTATCCTGTAATCTGAGGATTTCATCTCATCATCCAACTTTTTGATATGAAATTTACGACCATTACACCACATAGCCTTGTGGTGTTTCAACTACAACATGGACAACAAGTAAAAATGCATTGTCAATTAGTAAATGTCATATAATATGGACTTAGTAAATATATATTTAAAAAAAAAACAAACCAAATACATTGATATAATGGGAAATAACTATAAAAATGTGGGTGAATATACTTTCCTTTTTATCTTTTAAACCAAAGGCTAAATCAATTTCCCTTTGCGTAAGATTAAGAAATTCATGTCGATAACGATGCATTGTTTTAATCATGTTACTAACCCCTTCCCATGATAATCTACCATAGTATTCTTCACATCGTTCTATCAAATACTCCATCCAATCAAGATTGTTTGCAATGTATAAATGTAGACCATCCCATCCTCGACCAACTATATGAAAAAATAACAATTCAATATCAATAATTAGCTATCATTGGAAAAGTTTAATATAGCTGATGGAATAAAAATAAATGAATGAGTATGATAATATAAAATTGAAAAATAAAATGTATAATATATTAAATCTACAAAATTTAATTACCTTTCACAATCCTCATTCTACATTTCCCCAATAGGACATCCCCTTCAAATTTGTTGATGGAGTCAAGATGCCAAATGCGAGGCACATTCATATTTTCTACTAATTTAGGAAGATATTGACTAATATACATCATGCATTGATATAACATATATCCCTCCACCATAGAACCCACGAGACATGCTCTTTGTCTAAAAATATCCTTCAATGATTTCAACTACCTATCCACCATCCACATCGACCTTGTGTGTATTGGTCCACGTAATTCAATCTCCTCAACTTGGTGTATGAAGTAGTTTTCTTGTGCATTGAAAAATGTTGGCGGTAGATACTTCTGCATTTCACACATTAGTGAGATAATTTCTCTCTTTCAATACCTTATATCTTCTTTATGGATTTATTTAGATGAAATCCACCTACAAATGATGCAAGAAAATAACAAGTTTGAACAATATCAAGGCATATATAAAATTGCAGATAAAACACAATATGTCAATAAGTTTTGCTACAAAGCACTGAAGCAACATTTTCCATATAAAATTGCATTACTTACCTCATGTATTTTCCAAGATCATATATAACTTGTTTTATGTTGTTTTCAAAGTTGTCTAGGAGAGATAGAGGTAGAACATACTATAACAAAAAGAAAATCATTAATATTTATTTCCAAATAAGAGGAAAAAATTACTAAAAAGATGTATACCAATATGTTAATATACCTAATAATTACCTTAATGAATGTATGGAAGTCATGTGTTTTAACCCCACCAAAATCACCTTTTTTCATTAAGATATTTTGTATGTTTGATGAAAACCCTGTCGGAGACCTAATTTTCTGAATGACCTCTTTTACAACATTTTTTTGTTCCTCTGTCAATAACCATGGAAGACTAATATTTTTTTCTCGACCATCACCATTAGAATTAATAATCACACTTTGCAATTCGCGATTATCTCCTTGGATGTCACTACAAATCTTTCCAATTATTTCTTTGTCAGTCCTTCCATCTAAGATTCGCCATAACAATTCTGTTATATTCTTCTCGATATGCATTGTATCAAACATATGAACTATTTGTAGGTGCTCGTAGTAGGGAATCCTACTGAATTGTATGGGGTAACTTTTCATTCCTCGTGGAATCCAAATTGTGCCTTAACGACATTCATGAAACATAAACAAAATCACATTAACACTAATTAATCAATATAGCTAGGTACCGCGCTGAACAAAATTCACTGAAAAAAAATGATAAGATTTATATATATGATACATAAATAATTTGCATACCTTGACGATTTCTATTATATTCCAACTTCCATAGGTGAGGTGTCATTCTTCGTGGCTTTTTCCATTATCTTCTTTACCATTGAATTTATCTTTCTCGGTAGTTCGATAACTATGGTTCTTATGAAGAAAGTGCCTATACTCACCAAACACCTCCTTTCCTAAACTTCTTGAATGACGATATTTTTTCCTAGGACCACAAACTGGACATGAAAATTAACCCTTTGTTTGAATACCTACAAGATATATGAATTAATGTATCAAAATAGGATTACAATTTTAAAAAATGCATGATATTTTCAAAAAATTATATAATATTAAAGCGCAATGGAAAGTTACATACCAAAAAAATGTGTTAACCCGAGAGCATCATGAATTGTCCATGCAAGTATTCCATGGAATTGAAATTGTTTTTTCCCCATTGGTCTAGAGATGTCATATACAGTGATGCCAACCCATAACTTTAGCAACTCATCGATAAGAGGCTCAATATATACATTCATATCTTTAACTTGGTACTTACCTAATTGGTTCAACATACATTAATTATATTTAGTCATACGTCCTTATATATAAAATATATAATTATCATGCACAAAACAAAGAAATGAAATATTATGCCATACTTTCAAGTAAATAAAGACAAGTTAATTAAATACCTAGAACAATCATTGCCAACATTGTGTGCTCTCTCTTTATTGACATCCAAGGAGGAAGGTTGTTGTTTATAACAAAAACAGGCCACACCGAGTAGGTAGAACGAAGCTCTCCAAATGGATTGACACCATCAACTGTCAATGAAAGTCTAACATTACAAGGTTCTTCCTTAAAAATTGATCATTTTTCTTCGATGTTCTTTAATGCAAAACCATCTACAGGCATTAGAAGAACATTGTATTCACTTATGTTCTTTGCATGGAAATCCATAAACTGTGCTATACTTTTGCACCTGAACAGTCGTTGGAAACATGGAATTATGGGAATATGATGAAGAACTTTGCGAGGTACCTTTTTTGTTGCTTGATCGGTCCAATATCTACTTATTTGACATTGTGGACATTCATTTTTTGATGCATATTGTCCATAGTATATGATATGATCATTAGGACATGCATCAATAGTTTGATACTCCATTCCAATTTCTTTCATAATCACAGATATTTCTCGATATGTGTGTGGTAAAATATTTGACGATGGTAATAGAAATTCAGCTAACAATCTACACCATTAAAAAAAAAAGCCAAAGTAAAAAATATTAATCATAAATATCACATCCCTACTTTACGAATTAATTAACAATAACAATACATAAAAATAATCAACCTTTATGTACATGTTAGCATGACATAAATAATACATTTCATACCTTAGGATCTGTGTGAGACATGCGTTTGATAAACCATTCAAAACCTTCAAGTTCACCAACAAAAATATAGCATATAGAAGATTTTTTGTTGAGCCTTCATAAAGAGGTTGTCGTGACTTCTCGAGTAGAGGATCAACATCATGAATATCATCCCGGTTGTCCTCATTCATTGGAGAAAATGTGTCTTGGATCAATCTATGTATCTCATCTTCCTTATTTGTATCAATAACATTATCTTCGTCCATATCATCATTAAGAACTTGATCTTCAATATTCTGATGTCCATGTTCCTCACCTTGTAAAATAGTATTTCTACTACTACTTGGAAAATAACTCTTTGGCGGTCGACATTTTGGGGGCATTATCTTTATATTTACCAACAATGTATTAAAATTAATGTGTATAGAACATATATTAAAATGATAAAACATTTTACAAATACATGACATGATCACTATTACAAAGAATACATTATATATTGAATAATGTATTACCAAGGGATGATATTCATAACCCCCTTCAACGTGCCTCTTCTCCCTACAATGTTTTTCAGTTGTTGTTATTAAAATTCTTCTTGTTTGAAAGCCCTTGCAATCATTGCAAGGGAAATACAATTTTCCATCTCCCTTCACATCCAATGTCGCTCTAAACTGAGCAAGCCTCACATTTTCATTCATAGTATATTAATTTGACACAGTAATTGCCTATAAGAACCGGTTAAATATTAAAAAAATTAAATTTTGTTAAAGCATTGAACACAATTTAAAATTCAAATTCCAAATGCTTCGAGGTCCAATCATGGGAAATATATGTTGCAATGCTAAATTTTGAAAAAAATATTAAAAAAAAATAATTTTGTTCAAACATTGAAAAAAAACTTAATTTAAAAATTCATATACTTCTATGTTCAATCAAATGAAATATATGTAGCAATGCTAAAACTTGAAAAAAATTAAATTTGGTTAAAAAATTCATGTTAAACAATTTTGAAATTAAAATTTCTTAACATAGTTTTATATTAAAAGAGACAGAAAAATTAAAAATACTAACCTTGCAAGTATAAAATCTGAGCTATGTAGATCGAGAATTGGATGTGTTAAACCAGTATCTGACAAAAAAAATCATGACTCAAACAATCACCATCAAAATTGTCACAACTATAGCAAATTTTTCTTAAAGACATGTATTTATAGATCGATGATCGTTGATATAGCAACAAAAATAAATGAGTTGACCCCCAAAAAAGTCAATATTGTTGGGTATGTGTTGTATTTTTTGCATCTGTGTGTGTGGGCACGTCAGATTCGACAACTGCATCTGATGAATCCCATATTAAGGGATTAGGGTTTTGGTAGCTACGAAATACCTAAAATATTGTATATATTGTATTGTGCATGGTGAAATTAATACAATGAAGAGTTGAAAGGTGCGACGCCAAGGAAGGTTGGTGTTCTCCCGGTTAAGGGTTTCCAGCGTAAATCTCTATGTACTGTGTGTATGAGCCATTGATTAATTTATGTTTTTCTTAAGAATCTGTATGAATTGCTTTACTTCACAGGTTTAAAACTTGCATGTGGTATCCGAGCTCGTTTTTGGATTCAGGGGGACGCCTTTGTTGTTGAGGGTTTGGCTTGGTCTTGATAGATAAAGTTTATCTTGGGTCTGTGATAAACCTGGGTTCAGTGGGATCTTTTGCAACGATGATTCGAGTGTATAAAGAGGAATGGTGAGATCTTCTAGAATCGATAGAGAGAAGTTCAACGATAAAAAAATTGAGCTATGGAAGCTCAAGATGGAGGACCTTCTTGTAGACAAAGAACAATGGATCCGTGTGGATCCAGGTACATATCCTACTAGTACACAGTCTACTGGCACACAAATACTCGGTGTTGTTGAATGTCTCGTAAGAATATACAACCAAGGAACTATGAGATAAGTTAGGGAATTTGTATCAATCAAAGTCCCTAGTAAAAAAGTTGTTTCTTCGAAAGAAGTTGTATCATCTTAGGATGGAAGATGGACATTTTGTGACAGAAAATATAATTGCCTTCAATACTCTGTTAAGTCAACTTGTCTCTGTTAATATTATGATTGCATAAGAAGATAAGTGTATTACTTTGTTATGTTCTTTGTCAAAAACTTGGGATAATCTAGTTGTAGCAATTGGTAGTAACACTCAATCTACATTGAAGTATGAGGATGCAGTTGCATCCTTGTTATCTGAAGAGATGAGGTGGAAAAACATGGATGGTCATAACACAAATGATTTATTTATAAGAGGTCATACCCAAGACAAGAATCCTGGTAAGTCTTCGAGGGGGAGATATAAATCTAAAGGTAGATATAAGTCTCCAGGAAAATATTTGAGGAAATGTTCGACGTGTGGTAAAGCAGGGCATTATAAGAAATATTGCAAGTATAAGAAGATTGATAAACCAAAGGGATCTGATAATGCCTCTTCCATAGAGGATAAAACATCCACTAAAGAAGGAGGTGATGTTTACTTGGCATATACAGGTACACATGCATATCGTGGTGTATGGTTGATCGACTCAGGTGCGCCATATCATATGACTCCTCATAGGGAGTGGTTATGTGAATATGAAAAATACAATGGTGGTGGTGTATTCCTAGGAGATGAATCGACAACCAAAGTCATGGGACGTGGAAGGGTTAAGTTGTTGCTAAAATATGGAAGGATTAGAACTCTCCCCGCGGTTCTTCACATTCCAAAACTAGTCAGGAGCCTAATATATGTAAGAAATATGGATGATGCAGGTGTGGATACAGTATTGGGAAAGGGCACTTGCAAGATGGTACGAGGAGCAATGGTGTTGATGATAGGAGTTCGGTGTGGAACTATGTACAATTTGTTTGGAATCACTTATACTAATGGGTGTAATAGTTTTGTTGTCCCATAGAAGAGAAATAAAGAAGACAAGACCAATATTGTCCCTGGGAAGAAGACCATGTTGTGGCATCAAAGACTGGGGCATATTGGAGAAAAGGGCCTTCGAACACTACACAGTAAAGGTATGGTTGAAGGTATGTCTAATTTCACTCTGGATTTTGATTTATGTGCACATTTCATATGTGGTAAACAAAATCGAATAAGATTCACATCTGGTGCTACAAGAGCAAAGGGTATCTTAGAGTTGATACATAGTGATGTGTTTGGACCTGTGCCTATTCCATCAATAGGTAAATCTATGTATTATGTTTCATTCATAGATGATTTCTCAAGGACCATGTGTATTTATTTTCTTAGAAAAAAATCTGAGGTATTTGATAAATTTAAAGAGTTTAAGGCTCTGGTAGAAAATCAGACAGAGAAGAAAATAAAGGTATTGAGGACAGATAATGGTGGACAATTCTGCGAAAATGAATTCAAATAATTCTATAAGAAGTGTGGTATAGAAAGGAAGAAGACTACTTCATACACACCTCAGTATAATGGAGTTGCAGAAAGGATGAACACGACACTGATGGAAAAATAAAGGCGCATGCTTAGTGGTGTCGAGTTAGGATAAAATTCTGGGAAGAGGCAGTGGGTACAACATGTTACCTGGTCAATCAGTCACCCTCATTAGCTCTGGATGATAAAACTCCACACGAGTTATGGACCAGTAAAAAACCCTCTCTTGAACATCTCAGAGTGTTTGGTTGTGATGCTTATGTACATGTTCCAAAGGAAAATAGGACTAAGTTGGATAATAAAATTTTATATTTATTGGTTATAAATATGGTATGAAAGGTTACAATCTTTGGAACCCATAAACTAAGAAGATTTTTTATAGTCGAGATGTTGTTTTTAGAGAGATGAAAGATGTTCCCAAATAGGAATTCCTACCATGGCAAGAAGAACCTAAGAAAATAGAGTTTGAGTTAGATGATGCAAAATATGAATCAACTGAAGAAGATGAAGTAGAAGAAGAAGAAGCTCATACCCCAGTATTGAAGAGATTAGTGAGGGAAAGAAGGAAACCATAAAGGTATAGTACACATGATTTTTGTTCTAATTTTTCTTTATCTATTACTAATGATGATCCCATAACTGTTAGGGAGGCAGTGAATTAAGAGGATAATAAACTATGGAAGAAGGCCATGGTTGAAGAAATGGATGCCTTGGATAAGAATGAGGCATGAGATGTAGTTGAGTTTCCAGTTGGAAGAAAATATGTTGGTAGAAAATGGTTGTTTAAGAAGAAGTTTGATGCAGAAGGAAAAGTGGAGAAATACAAAGCTCAGTTAGTAGGAAAAGGTTATTCCCAGGTAGAGGGAATTGACTTGGGTGAGATTTTTTCTCTTGTTTCCAAGTTAACTTCTATTAGATTTATTTTATCTGTATTGTTGTTTCTTTTGATCTTGAAGTGGAACATATGGATGCGAAGACAACATTCCTACATGGGGATATAGAAGAAGAAATAAACATGAAGCAACCAAAAGGATTTGTAGTGAAGGGAAAGAAAGAGATGGTATGTAAGCTAAAAAAGTCACTATATGTTCTGAAGCAATCACCTAGGACGTGGTACCAAAAGGTTGACACATACATCCTTCGATTAGGATTTGTGAAAAGTAGGGATGGTCATTGTGTATATTCCAAGCAGGTTGGTAATCACTTCATTTATGTAGTGTTGTATGTTGATGCAATGTTGTTGGTAGGAAATAACATGGATGTTATGAAGGAGGTGAAATCACATTTATCCTCCAAATTTGACATGAAGGATCTCGGTGTTGCAAACTTCATTCTGGGAATGGAGATTAAAAGAGATCGTGCAAACTCAAGACTCTGGTTGAATCAAAGAAAATATGTTGAGATGATATTGCAGAGGTTTAATATGCATGGAAGTAAACCGATCAAGGTTCATATTCCTATAGGTTTAAATTTATCTACAGATCAATGTCCCAAGACACAGGAAGAAGAAGAGGACATGTCCCATGTTTTGTATGTCAGTATAGTTGGCAGTTTGATGTATGCAATGGTTTGTACTAAACCATACATTGCACATGCAGTGGAGTTTTGAGTAGGTATATGTCAAAACCTGGGAAGGGGCATTGCACAATAGTAAAGAGGGTCTTCAGGTATTTGCTTGGCACTACAAGTTATGGATTGTGCTACCAAGGAAGACCAGGGTTGGACAGAGTGTTGGACATACATGGGTTTGTTGATGTAGACTGGGCTAGAGATATGGATCGCAGAAGAACTATAAGTGGGTATGTGTTTAACCTATTTGGAGGACCAATAAGTTGGATGAGGAAAAGACAGGCTATAGTAGCAATCTCAACTACAGAAGTTGAATACACGACAACCACTCATGCAAGCAAGGAAGCAGTATGGTTACAGATATTGTGTTTAGGTATTGAGTTGGTACAACAAGAAGTGAGATTAGATTGTGATAGTCAGAGTGCAATATTCCTAGAAAATAACCCTGCTTATCATTCGAAGACAAATCATATTGATGTTCAGTATCACTTTGTGATGAAGAAATTAAACACAATACATTAGAGACAATAACAACAACATGGCGGAAAAGGCAAAATAGCCAACACATACTTATTCACTCCAATGTTACATATTTATAGTACAATGGGTGATGCCACCTCATAGAGAGATTTGCTCTAG
>ML807447.1:69972-84129 GCA_009831015.1 Picea engelmannii
TGTGAGGGATAAGGATTGGCCCTCCGATTTTAAAAATTTCAGCTTGGTAGCCTTCAATGTCCTTAACTTTCCCATTTGCGAGTCGCTTAACCCCGAACTCTATGTCATCTAAAGAAAAAACTTCTTCCTTTGTAGGGACAATAAGAATGGTGTCCATGGCATTAGGGAACTCGTAAAGACTTTTAAGGTAGGAATTCTAGTCCGTTAAGGGAATCATATTATTTTCTTTAGTATTGTGTTTTAGAATTTGGCTCCAGAACTTCTTAGGATCCAACTTGTATAGTTTTGAAAGTTGTTCTTGCCTTTTATTGATATAGTATCTTTTTTTCCTTTTAATTAGGGCTTTGTACGTATTGATCTTATCGAGTTTTAAGGGCTTGTTAGAAGCATCCCTAATGGATTTCCTAGCAATTTTACATTCTATATCATACCAAGGGTTGGTTGTTCTATTATTCTTTTTATAGGACACCTCGAAAGGGAACTTGTTAATAGAAGTGGAAAGGGTAGTTGTAAAATTATGATAGAGTTCTTCAATGTTGTCCTTATAAGTTAGGGGGTTTAATTTACTATTTAAATCCTTTAAGAAAATGTCAACTTTTCTTTTGTCAAAGCGCAAATTCCTTTGATTATCAAAATTCTCTTCAATGGTGCTCATATGCATTGAAAATTTTAGAGTTAGGGTTAAAGGTTTATGATCTGAGTCAGGCTCATGGTCATTTAAATGGTCAAAAGTTGTTATTTGGTTGGAAACGTTGATATCAGATATCACATAATCTACAACACTACTACCTAGCCCATGAATACATGTCATTTGCTTGGAGTTTGGCCAATTCATTACTCCATTGCAAATTATTAGGTCTTGAGAGCTGCAGAGCTTGACCAACTCAGTACCCAACAAATTCTCAATTAGGTCTTCATAGCTTCTTTTGTAGCTATTAGATAAAATAAGGTCTTCATATAGCCATAAAGGATTATGGTTGAAGTCATCACTTAAAAGAGTATCTTGTTTAGTTGCAGTCCTAGAATTAAAGTCTCCTAGAAGGAGGATATTACCTTCATTTTCCAAATTATAAATATCTTGTTCTAAATTATTATAGGGACAATTTTTATCTAGATTATTTTTCTTATAAAAAGTACAATTAATAGATGCAAAATAACAAATTTCTATATACATCTTCTTAGTATTGGTGTCTGAAATTTCTATCCAAATGTATTGATTAAGAGGGTCAATCTTATGAAGTTGAATGTGAGGAGAAATGATTTTTCTAATATAACAAGAGATGCCTCCTATCCCTCTACGGTGGGATTTTTTGTTCCATGTCGACCACAAGACAAATCCTTCCATGTTAGGGACCTTAGACTCCTCATGCTCCCAAGTTTCAGCTAGACAGATAATATCAATATCACTCGGGATCCAACTTATCAAAGGACCTTTGCGCCATGTAAAGCCACGACAATTCCAAAAAAGGATCCCAAGTGTCCCAAATTCCTATTTATTATTATCCTTCTGGTCTCAATCCCGAACAATAGCTTTTTGATTTCTAATTATTGCCCATTTTCCTTCTTTCCTGGCTTATTTTACCTTTTGAACTTCCTTCCTTAATTCAGCTTGGTCTTCGGGAATGAGGTCTTCATTGATAAATATTCTTGACCCTTTTAAGCTTGAAGATTTACTAAGTATGTTATATTTATGGTCATTACAACTTACTTTGACACAGATCAACCTATCTTTGTGATCAATTATTTTTCCTAGCCTCTTTGCTTATTTGGGTTAAACGTTTTAGTTGGTTAATTTATTTTTTAATTTTTATAAATATTTTAATTAAATTATTTTCAATTAGTTGAGTCATCTTTTTTACAATAAAAAAATAATATTTCCACAATTATATGATAAATGTTATCTAATCAATTTTTTTTTGGTCATCTTCATGAAAAACACCTACAACCCATTAAACATTCCCTCTTGGGGATATTTTGACTATGGGTAGTTTACAAGAGGATATTATGATGTTTCCAATAACAATGATGGGTCTTTGGGTCTTGAAAATGGTCAAGGAAGGATAACAAGGGCCTTAGGCAGTTCACAAAACTTCTCAAGCTCAAACATCACGAAAGATGTATTGAAATACTAAAGAGGACCTTTTTATGACATTTGACCTTTAGGTTGGATATGGCCACCATTAATTGGTTTTGAATAGTAGTAATGGGTCTAGGGGCTTAGACCATGGTTAAAAAGGAAAACAAAGAATTTTCAGAAGAAAATGAACCTTATATGCCATAAAGTGAACACGATTTCCAACCATGACACCTACTCTCAATGAACCTTATATGTCATAAAGTGAACAAGATTTACAACCATGACACCTACCCTCTCTCTCTGGGGTATTTCACCTCCTATTGGTATTCTAGGTGTCATGAGGCATTTTTGCACAAAGGGGATGGGTCTAGGGGCCTTCACTATGGCCCAGGGAAGTTAATAGGTCCTATACCCTTAAAATAATTTTTTAGTGCTAAATATTTTTTTTTGAAACATGTTAAGGTGAGGGAGTTTCACATGGATACTCTTCTATATAAAAATAATACAAGTGTATTATGTGAAATTAATAAATAAATAAAAAGTGAAATTGTCCCTTCTCCTCTACAAGTTGGATGAATTAGTTGCTTTAGTTTTAGCTTCAAAGAATGTGATGGTTCATGGTGCATAAACTAAAAAACTCCATCTTAATACTTGACCTTGCAATTTCATTTAGTATATAACATTAAAATATCTTCTACAAGTTAATAAATTAATTGCTTTAATTTTAACTTCAAGAATTAATTGCTTTAATTTTAACTTCAAGAAACTTGATGGTTCATGGTGCATAAACCAAAAAACTTCATCTTAATACTTGACCTTGCAATTTCATTTAATGTATGACATTAAAATATATGATAGGATAATAACACACAAAAACTCACTATTATTTACAACTATACATTATATTTTAAAAGAAAAATACATAATTTTCTTAAATAAAAATTCTATATTTAAAGCTAAAAAAATATTTTTCTTTCATCTTTTACAACCTATTTTAATATGTTATGCATATCAATCAAATAATTCCTTTAATTAATAACTTGGTTTTACAAATTTCCATTACAGCATTACATCTAATGCATTATAAAAAATAATCATTAACTTTTACTAACTTTAATAACAATTCCTTAGTTTTTAACAACTCCTCTTTTTCTTTATAAATTGATTTACTAATCTTATATTTTTTCCTTACCTACTTTAAGTTGTGTCGCATCATATTTATTTGAACTTTTTAAAAATCATATATTAATCGAATTTGTGCATTTATTAATTTATTTTAAAACAGAAAATTATACCTGTTCCAAACATACAAATACATATTGTCCTAAACACTTTGGATTCTTTCACTCAATTTTATTGATTTTGGCTCAATCCTTGCATTACGAATACACCACTTATTTTTTCCACAAAACACTTTGGCATATTACTTTACACAACTTATAACAGAGTCGATTATCTCTGACAAGGAATTGATTTATAATGTTACTTTACACATCTTATAACAGAGTAATTGATTTCTCTCAAATTAATTACACAAGCTTAAGACATCTGATATCAACATCTCTCTACAGCACATACAAGAAGGATGACAGCAATTTAATTTGTTTGACCATCGCCATATCATAATCGTCATTATGTCCGACACAATTAATCCTCGTATCCCACTAAGAAAATTAATTTCCTTGGAGAGTGGGTCCAGTAGGAATTGGGCATTCTACTGATTGACAGTTTCTTCTTTGCTGTTGACGGAATTTCTTTTTCTGCTTTTTGGAGCTTCTGTTTCTGCTTATTGCCTGAGATGCGGGGCTTTCAGTCACTGGAGGATGCTTCTTACCAGTTGACGAATCAAGAAATACGGCCACATCTTCCACTGGTACCTTAGTTTTATCAACGCCAATACCAGTTGAAGAATCAAGATATACAGCCAAATCTTCCACTGGAGAGTTCTTAGCAGTTGAAGAATCAAGAAATACAGCCACATCTTCCACATCTTGCACTGATTGACAATTTCTTCTATGCTGTTGAAGGATCTTCTTTTTCTTCTTTTTGGAGCTTCTGTTTCCGCTTATTGCCTGAGATGTGGAGCTTTCAGCCACTGGGGGCTGCTTCTTACCAGTTGACGAATCAAGAAATACGGCCACATCTTCCACTGCTAGCTTAGTTTTATCAATGCCAATATCAGTTGAAGAATCAAGATATACAACCAAATCTTCCACTGGAGGCTTCTTAGCAGTTGAAGAATCAAGAAATACAGCCACATCTTCCACATCTTGCACTAATTGACAATTTCTTCTATGCTGTTGAAGGATCTTCTTTTTCTTCTTTTTGGAGCTTCTGTTTCCGCTTATTGCCTGAGATGTGGAGCTTTCAGCCACTGGAGGCTGCTTCTTACCAGTTGACGAATCAAGAAATACGGCCACATCTTCCACTGCTAGCTTAGTTTTATCAATGCCAATACCAGTTGAAGAATCAAGATATACAGCCAAATCTTCCACTGGAGGCTTCTTAGCAGTTGAAGAATCAAGAAATACCGCCACATCTTCCACATCTTGCACTAATTGACAATTTTCACTATGCTGTTGAAGGAGCTTCTTTTTCTTCTTTTCGGAGCTTCTGTTTCTGCTTATTGCCTGAGATGTGGAGCTTTCAGCCACTGGAGGCTGCTTAACAGTGGAAGAATCAGGAAATAGAGTCTCACCTTCCACTGGTTTTTTAGCAACATGAATACCAGTTGAAGAATCAAGATATACAGCCAAATCTTCCACTGGAGACTTCTTACCAGTTGAAGAATCAAGAAATACAGCCTCATCTTCCACTGGTGCCTTCGTTTTATCAACGTGAATTCCAGTTGAAGATTCAAGATATGGAGCAGAATCTTCCACTGTTACCTTAGTTTTATCGAGAATACCAGTGGAAGAACCAAGATATACAGCCCAATCTTCCACTGGAAGCTTCTTACGAGTAGAAGCATCAAGAAATAGAGCCACATCTTCCACTCGTACTTTAGCTTTATCAACGCCAATACGAGTTGAAGAATCAAGATGTACAGCCAACTCTTCCACTGGTACCTTAGTTTTATCCACACGAACACCAATATCTGCTGTATATCTCTTTAAACAGTAAGTTCCAACCATTACTGCCAGGCATAGTGAGTTACTAAGCATATCTCGATGGTCGTAGGCGAGACGAGAAGCAGAACGAACACCATCCCAAGCTGCTACTTGCCCACTTTTTCCCGAGGTATTTCTTTCAACAATGTATCCTGTTTTGCAATATATTGCAAAGTCCTCACAGTTGTTAGAAAATAGATTGTAGTTTCCAAAACCATTTTGATGCAGGTACATTGCACGGTAGATTACTATGTCTGGGGGATCTGAGTGTTGAAGCGAGCATGTTCCTCCGCGGACTTGAGCAAGAAATACAGTTTTACTAACACCATACTCAAATCGATACACAGGTCCTCCATCGAGAAAGCAATCTAAACAAGACTGGATCACTCCACTATTTCCATTTTCGATGACACAACTGTCGAGAGATCTCGGGCAACTCAGATGCTGTTTTGGAATTGAACTAGAGGCAAATGAATTAATTAAACTGGTCCTGGCTCCAAGTTCTTGGCCTGACCCTCTTGTAAAATGGACCACGTTATTATTCCTAACAAAAATCCCTGTATAGGATTCCAGGAAGCATAAAATGTGAGATAAACTAAATTGGGGAAAACATACAAAATCGAAGTACATTGATTGCAAAACAGCTAAACAATGTCATTATGCTAGACTAAAAAATAAACTATAAGAAATCAAAATTTGCATCAAAGTTGAAAGCTCACAAAACGATGAGGTCAGTCGGATACCAAAACAGAAATGGCATACTAATTTCCACCGGAAGTGAATTCAACGTAAAGAACAAACTTAACGATTATCGGCAGCAAACCATAACCCAAACATTTTAGGAAAAACCCTAGTAGTGTCTCCAACCTAACAGAAACAGCTAAAAGGAAAACCTAACAGCAAAGAAAAGGTAACCTTGTTGTCTCTTCCAAAAACAGACTCCTGGTACGCAAAGTAGTTAAGCAAAAATCTGAACGGGTCACAAGTATACCCTTGAGCTCCTCATAAAACCCCATATTATATATATATAATTGCGATTGAAACTGGGATAATGTTGAAGTGAATTAAAACCAGCAAACCGAATTGGGTATCACACCATCCATATCCATACAAATGTCACGGAACCAAGTCAGAACAAATGCATTACAACACAGAAGAATCTGATGCGTTCTCAGTAATCATATTTAATGCAAAGATCCTATTAAGGCGGGAAATGTACCGTGGTGAGAATATGTGTAACCTGTCCTCCATGAGTAAACATGGTCGCCGGCTCTAAGATCGCTCCTGTTTACCTCGTTGAAGAGAATGCCCATTAAGATAATATGAACTGAACTGAACCTCGTGTTGTCGAAATGGAAAGCGATACGTTTTCTGATTTGCAATAAAATGGGGGAAATACAGGTGTAAGCATCATTTATATAGGTATATGATTCGACGGTGGTGCTCAGGGTAGTGGGACGGGCCACCATCAGGTTTCCGGGAAGGGACCGCTTGCTTTCTTTTCTTGGACTACGCGGTTTGCTATCGCTAAGAAATTTCCTAAACGCGGATACATGATGGGATGGGCACTGGTGTTTGGAATTTGCCAAAGCACTTTTGTTCGTCAAACTTTTCCCCGGCTTCGAGGAAATAATATGCTCTGTATCAACATCATCAATGACATCGACCCTCACTGCCTTTGCAAATAATATACAATGGCGTTGTCTAAACGTTCTACTTTTTAGATTTTTGGCTGGAATTTGGTCATATTTTTTGTTGTTTAAATTGTATTTCTAAATGCATAAATGGATTCAGCTTGCTAAAAAACCCCTAAAGCATTTGGATTATACAAACTTAATCACTCAAATCTGCAAATCCAACCATTTCTTATCGGATTTTGGGCAAAATCAAACTGAAAAAATTGTCGGAAAACTGTCAAAAGGTAGAAAGTTTAGACTACTACATATACACTAAGTATAATTAATGGCCATGCACACTAAGTGAGTGAGTAAATGAGTGGTCAAGATAAGGGGTATTTTAAATTCATACATGGGTAGATCTATAAAGAGATCATCGAAGTGATTCTGGAGGAGCAATTCACCACCCAATATTATGAATCAACTATAGATTTTCCTAAGCCAAATCATGATACCACTAGGGTGGAGGAAGTTCATATGCGGTTCTAATCTCACTTAATGTAACCATTTCACTCATGCCATTGCCAATTTGTTTACCATTAAGAGTTGCCAATTTGTTCACTTACCTCTTAAGATAAGACTACTTCTTAATGAGCTAAACTCAAATACAAAGTACAAAATACATATCCATAAGGAGAACTCCATCCTTCTTTATAGCTAACTAGAGAACCTAACCTTAATCATAGCTACATCCTAACTAATTAATAAACTTTCTTTAATGAGGTCATATTAATGGACCTTATTTAATAATAAAATTCATAATGCAGACAAGTGAATCCACTTTAAGTTGAATGACCACCATAACTATACTATTATTACTCCAATGGGTCCTTTGCTCCCTAATTACAACCATAGGGAGGATTCCAACATATAGCCACCAACAACTATTTCCCTCTCTTCTCCTCAAGGATTCCAACATCTAGCCACCAACAACTATTTCCATCTCTTCTCCTCAATAACATGAAGGTTTTCCCTTTCTATGCTCCAAATCCCTAGCGGATCTTCTTCCCTTGTAGTGCAAGCAAAAAGATTCCAAGATCTCTAGTTTCCTACTTCAAATGATTTGGAGGAACTTTGCTCAAACTGTCCATGAGCAATGTTAACAAAGTCCCAAGTTTCACAAAATACCTATCCATAAGGAGGACTCCATCCTTCTTTATAGCTAACTAGAGAACCTAACCTTAATCATAGCTAGGTCCTAACTACTTAATGAACTTTCTTTAATGAGGCTACATTACATTTATTGTATAATCAAAGGATCTTATTTAAATAATAAAATTCATAATGGACACAAGTGAATCCACTTTAAGTTGAATGACCACCATAACTATACTATTATTACTCCAGTGGGTCCTTTGCTCCCTAATTACAACCGTATGGAGGATTCCAACATCTAGCCACCAACAACTATTTCTCTCTCTTCTCCTCAATAACACGAAGGTTTTCCCTTTCTATGCTCCAAATCCCTAGCAGATCTTCTTCCCTTGTAGTGGAAGCAAAAAGAGTCCAAGATCTCTAGCTTCCTACTTCAAACGATTTGGAGAAACTTTGCTCAAATTGTCCATGAGCAATGCTTACAAAGTTCCAAGTTTCACAGGTATTTCCTTCAACTCTTGTAGAACTCCAACCACGATTTTTCCCAAGAAACCATCCCATTCCTCTCATTTCTAAGAAGCATGTCCCCAACTCCCTACAAGATTTTCTCACCCATAGTTCCATGGGGTTCTCTCCTCATTTGCACAAATAATCACAATGATTTCCTTCATGAACAAGGAAAAGAAGAACATTCACATAGGAGAATGGAGAATGCTCATAGAAGATGAATATTGTGAGTCCCCATTGTTTCATGAATAAGAATGAATAATAGTTTTTCCATAAAATTTTACATAAGACAAATGCCTCCTTCCTAAAAAGAATAAGTGAACCTTAATATATGAGGATAGAACATTAATAAAAAAAATAATTTTCTCTATTAATACCTCACCCTCATAACATCCAAAATACCACCCAAATACAAAATGGATGAAAACTATATATAAAAAAGAATCAACAAGAATGTTTGTATTTCAAAAGACACGTTTCAAGTCATATCTTCCATGCACCCCTTTTTCTTTTCAATAACATAGCTTCCTTATTCCAATCCATCTATTTGGTGAATAATATATTATTATATATTTCCTTTTATTTATGTATTTAAATAAAGATACCATGATCATCTTCAAAGTTACACTATTCAATAAATGCCTATTTATACCAGAGAGGCGTGCTGTGCTTGCAATATACTGAACTCGATTGATAACGGGCCTCTCGTTATCATTGGACATAACCCCAACTAAAGAATCATTCCCGATAGAATTTCAGCAACGGAATCTGATAAAAGGCCAACTCCCGGCTACCTCTCCCACTCGGTCCGACTATCGGAATCAAATCTCCGGCGATTCCGACATTTAAAACCATATTTTTAAAACAACGGGTTGGAATACACTTTTTATAACGCGGACATAAAAATACGATAGTTTAAAGAAGCCGTGAACCCAAGATCATACTAATGGCACGCTCAGGTTTGGAATTTCGTCATCTCAGTGTTGATTTCGAACTTTTAATGAAAAATGTTAATGTTTCTTAGAAATTTTTAACCGTATTGTGCGTGATGGGCAAATTGTCTTGTAACAGTCAATTTGCCCGTTGACCGTCAAATCCTATTCCTGATGACGCTGCACGGATGGATTTTGAAACCGAATTTCTTGTTAAACACAAAAGTATAATTAAAGGAAGTGGTGATCCAAAAACTAACTTTTTATAAAGCTGAATTATAGTACAATAATTTTAAAAATTCTATCCCTGATGACGCTGTAGGGTTGGATTTTGAAATCAAATTTCTTCTTAAACACAAAAGTAAAATTCAATTCATGATGACGCTGCAGGGTTGGCTTCTGAAATGAAATTTCTTGTTAAACACAAAAGTATTGGACTCTGAAATCAAATTTCTTGTTAAACAAAAAAATATAATTAAAGGAAGTGGTGGATCAATACAAATAACTTATCCTACATTGTAAGATTGGAATTTGAAATTAAATTTAAAGATTATATAGTTTAAGTGGGCCTAATGGTTAAAAATATGTGTTTCCTCTTAAGAGGTCACAAGTTCAAACGAAAAGGATAGGGTATCCCTTGTCAAACAAAGGGGTCTCATACACCAATTTAATATAACTTAACCATAACCTTAAAAATATATTATTATTATTAAACTTTTACTTAATTTTAATAATAAATCATTACATTTATTAAATAATATAAATCGTTTTTTAATAATCAAATTCCATCATTAAAACTACTCCATAAAAATCGAGACTAAAATAATAACTATGTGCAATAAAAACTTGCATAAACTTTTTCTTCGTACCCAAGAATATAATAAACTCAGCTATGATGGTCTCTATGAATTGTTATAATTAAATTAAAATTCATTGAGCAATATTTTCTCTCAAGAATTTCATTGATTTATGTTTTTTCATATTAAATCTCTTACTTTACTCCACTTTTACACCCAATAATATAATAAACTCCCCTATGATGGTCACTATCGATTGTTATAATTAAATTAAAATTCATTGATTTATGTTTTTTCATATTAAATCTCTTACTTTACTCCACTTTCGCACTCAATAATATAATAAACTCCACTATGATGGTCTCTATAGATTGTTATAATTAAATTAAAATTTATTGAGCAATATTTTCTCTCAAGAATTTTATTGATTTATGTTTTTCATATTATATCCCTCATTTCACCTTCATATATCTCTTACGAGATTTTGTTTTTCATATTATATCCTTCACTTCACCTTCATATATGAAAGATGAAAGTGGGTCACCTTCATATATATATATAAGATAAAAGTGGGTCAAAGTAAGGGCAGAGCTACTTGTAGTAAACTCTTTCATCATCTTGTTACAACCAGAGGATACTAGAGTTTGTCTGCTACAACTAGAGATACTAAAGTTTAATGTTTAGTTATAATAACTATTCAACATTCTTTAATCTTTGGGAGTTTTTTATCCATATTTTTTGAGAAAAATGTTTTTATTTAAAAAAAAAAAATTATTTAGTACAACTAGAATTTAAATTTACAATTTGGGGTTACATAAACATTTCAATTTAATGTTGGGGTATGAAATCATAAAGTGTAGAAAATATATATATATATATATATATATATATATATATATATATATATAAATCAATCAAAGAAACAATTAAGATTTAAGATACATGCAATTCATAGAAGTTAGTAAGTTAATAACCCTACTTATGATTGAATTTGAAAAATAAATAGCAAGACCATAAATTCTTGATCTCCATTGATATTGTATTATGAACCCTTAGCCATGAAAATTAATCAATCTCACTCTTGGTTATGGCTAAATTGTGTGCCATCCACTTGAAAATAAGCAAATATGATTCTAAATCTGTCCCATCTACTTCAAAATAGATGAATATGATTCATTTCTTAATATATCGTTTGTTTTATTTATAACCTAACAAAATAATAAGGATTTTAGATCGTGGGAATAATAAAAAATATTTACATACCTTCAAAAAACTATCCTAAATTTTTCTCAATTAGCTATTATATGTTCCTAAAAATATACCCCGCTTCCAACAATTATAGTTTTTTTAATTTGACATAAAACTTTATGTAGTGCAAAAATACTCCATAGTTGTCTTTTCTCCACATAGTAAGATTGAAAGCCTCATATTGCCTTGTTGAAAATAAATCTACCACACTGAAATCCAAGTCTTCCAAAATAGCAAATGATATTATTTGTCAATTTTAATAGTTGATCGCCTATCATGGATACATGGAGCGGATGGGACTAAGAGTGTTAATGTTGCCCACCTTAGTTTGAAACCTAGCTAACCTATTTGATATGGCTTTTGAGAGGTTATATCAGGTGGAGGGTTATAGAGGCAGTGATGTGGTGCAACCCTAGTGGCGTCGATGATTGTTAGTTCTTGTTACCGATTCCCTCTTTAAAAATTAAATAAAATAACAATCTATACAAATTGCACTCTATGACCAAGACAAATTTTGTTCCTAGCATGGAATTCTATTAACCACCTCGAATGGATTCCTTCCAGCGTGCATTAAACATATTTGGTATGCTTTTTTTATCAAGTCATAAAGAGTTTTAATTTTAAACACTATAAAACAAGGACATATTTGAGTATTTTTTGTCAACATAAACTCTTGAGGACCAAATTGAAAATATAAAAATTTAGAGAGGTGGATAATGACAAAACATACACTCTATATTTTGGATCACTCAAATTGACCAAGGAATGAACCATGGACATGCATTTGAGTGAAGCAAGGAAATTTTGGTCAATTTAAATGAAAATTACAAAAGTAGTTGAGTTACAAATTCTATGAAAGAAAATGGAGGTGAATTATACAATTATGAGATATGGGTTCTCTTAGAAAATGGAGGTGAATTTGACAATTTGACAATTTGACAATTTGGCATGCATTTTTATGGGCCCTTTCACATAGATTTGTACCCTGTGCTTTGAAAGATCATATGGTAACTATTTTGTACTATATCATGTGATCATGGAGCCTTCATTATAAATGGAGTATATTTAATGAGACAATTTATCCTAAATTTGTAATGTAATTTTTCGTCTGTAATGAATTTTATAAATCCTTAGAATATGAATAGTTGAATTTGAACAACTAGGTAGATAGAAGGCCACAAGCCAAATATCAAAAGCATATAAATAATATTTTCAAATGAACAAAGGACCTTTGGCATCTCATATATTGGTCTCCTATAGTTTTGTACGTGTATATTTTTATTGTTGTGTTGATTTCTGTTCAAAACATTATTTTTTTGTTTGATAAATTTCGCTATGTGAATTTAATTGCAGGCCCATATTGCATTAGAATCACATACACTTGAAAACATCCATGGCCCCTTATCCATTTATTCTAAATATTTATATCTAACCCTTAAAGTCAAAATGTTCCCTAACTTGTAAAAAACAAATATCCATTCGAAAATAGGGCTTCAACACAAGTAATTTTCCTTAATAAAATGCATCCAACAGAGTGCATGAGGGTGATATGATCAAAATGAATCATTTTTCCTAGAGTATTAGTAGTATTTAACAAGCTCAAATAACCAAAATCATTGAAACCTTTTTTATGTGAAAGTTATGAATATGACAACTTGGTCTTTGACCATGATTGTACCAAAATTAACTAGCTTCACTAAAATGCACGCCCAAATTTCATTAGAAGGAAAAATTAAATTATTCAACTTGGAGAGCCTATTTAGTCATTACACACTTTCCTACACTTCTGTATTTTTAATTCGACACATAAAACTTTATGTTTTGAAAAATACTCTTCCTTTTCTCCATAGGGTAAAAGCTATTATTCTTCCTAAAATTATACTCCACTTCTAACAATTCTAGTTTTTTTTATTTTACATAAAACTTTATGTCATGCAAAAATACTCCATAGTTTTCTTTTCTCCACATAGTAAGATTGAAAGTCTCGGTGAAATGCATGCCAAAACATGTAGATAATGGTAATTGGAATATATATATATATATATATATATATATATATATATATATATATATATATATATATATATATATATAAACTTGTAACTACCAACATTTTCTACTACTTCTCATATTCAATTGTTGAAAATAAATCTAGTACCGTGAAATCAAAGTCTCTCAAAATAACAAATGATATTATTTGTCAATTTTAATAGTCGATAACCTATTAGGGATATACAAAGTGGATGGGACTAACAATGTTAATGTCACCCACTTCAATTTGAATCCTGGCTAACCTGTTTGATATCGCCTGTGCGCGATTATATCAAGTCAAGGATTATAGAGGTAGTAATGTGGTGTGGTTCTTGGAGGCACCGATGATTGTATGTTGTAGTTATCAATTCCTCTATTACAAAAAAATAAAAAATTAATAGTCGATAAAAAAATGCACTCTATGGCCAAACCAAGATTTGTCCCTAGCATGGAATTCTATTAACCATCTCAAATGGATTCATTCCATCCCACATTAAACATGTTTGGTATGCATTTTGATAAGGCCTCACAGAGTTTTAATTTTAAACACTATAATACAAGGGAATATTTGAGTATTTTTGGATAGCAAAAAATTGTCATGCCCAAATTGAAAATCTATAAATTTAGAAAGATGGAGAATGACAAAACATACACTCTCCAATTTGAATCACTCAAATTGATCAA